>VZTL01009310.1:0-30780 GCA_013400535.1 Scopus umbretta
AATTACTTGCAGAGATATCAGAGTCATAAAGGGCTTTTATTGAAGGGTAGGGATTTGGGGATCCTGCAAGAATAGGTTCATCAAGTTTTCTATCTTTGATCCTCAATACGAATCTTCCAAACGTAAGGTTATTGTTTGAGCCATTACACGGTCCTCCTTATGCAGCATTGCTTTTCCTCTTGTAGACAGCACACCTTTCAGGGTCCAGACACCATTCTTGTGGGATCTTTGAGCCAGAAGAACAAGGTCATCGCTCTGTAAGCTTGCGTCTACTATAAGAGCTCAGCAGTTCTACTGGAAAGTTTGTAGGAGTCCATCCATGGGAAAGACTGGACCCTTCATGGAGGCCATTCTACTCAATCAGGACTGGGCCAGGCAGCCTGGCCCGCATTTTTCAATTTTCCACCACAGTTCAAAATGACATATCAAAAAGACTAAACATAGCAGGCAGGCAAGTCATGCACTTCTAAACCCTATCAAACCTCTGCTACCCAACTTCAGAGGAAAGCTATGTGACCATGTGGTTGGGCATCCATTATGTGATCCCTTAGCCAAAATCCAATACATCTGCAGCACACCTTGTCACATCAGCCTTCACCTTCTGTCCCTCACACTAGGCTTGTTACCTTTCAGGGTTTTTTGCAGTCTTCTCTCTGTTTGGGACATAGAAGAAGAAGAACCCAGGTACCACTCTGGAAAGTGCCTGAGCTGAGGCAGGGGAACTGTCAGAGAACTTGGCTCAGAGGATTGAGCACAAAGTCTTTAACCTCTACTTGAGAGATGAGATAGCCTTTATGAGAAGCATCCAGACTTGACTTAAATACTTTAAATTATCAAGAGCCTATCCCATCCAGCAGCAATAGTTCCACCAGTTAATCCCACTTAGTGCTAAACATCTGTGCCTTTTCTCTAGCCTAGTTATGCATAGTGTCAATTTTTGTATGGCTTTTGTTGATAAGTTAATGTACAGACTTTTACTGGAAGTTTTTCTTCCCATACAAGTAATTGTAACTTCCATTTTTACAGTCATTTCTTCCAGACAGAAGAAAAATTTACAGGTCACCGTTAACATTCGGAATGGGGCTGGTTGAAAAATCCAGGTGTGCATTCTAGGGAAATCATGAACAAGATTATTTCATTTGAAATTTTTCCCAGAAAAGGTGGGAGTTTCTGGCAAAAAAGATGAATTATTGTTTTGTAACCATGTTTCTCCAAAACTGCTCATTTCAATTTGCTCTGTGCCTTTTTTGAGAAAGAAAAATATTTTTTAAATGTCACAGTGATCTTATTAACAAGGAGAACTTATGATCGTAAAAGATAAAAGCATTGAATTGAAAAGCAGCGTATCCATTTGCCTGTGTTCATAGAAGAATTATGATTATATAAGAATTCCCTGCAGACAAAACAGGTAGATTGCATATTTTTCCCTCAATGTATTTGTTACTTGAAATTATTCGAAAAGGATTGTCAAACTCTGTGTAAGACTTGAAGTTTTTCCTTGTTTGGAAAAGAGGTTTCTGATAGCTGACACTGTCATTCTGTTCAGTGGCGGAATGAGCTTTAAACACAGCGTTCTTCTTCATCCAGGTCAGAGCTGGTGTTAAATACAAGCAAAACCACCTTTTGGTAGGAACAGTGCGTTAATACAGCCACCGCAACCATCCCTTGACCCACACTGCTGGACCAGTAACCTAGAAGGTATGCAAGCTTCTATCTTCTGTGCTAAAAATGACCCAGATTCAATGGCACCTAGAGCTTATACCATTTTCCTCTACCACTCTCAGAGAGAACATAGGCACATCTGTCGAAGAGGCTTTGGGTTCATTACACCTGAGATCATTCATTCCTTTTCCTTCTCTTCTGGGATTCAGTTGGGAATCTACCATATGGATATCTCCTCTATTACAGCTGTACTGTGTCCATGTCCTATTCCTTACAGGTAAGGACAGTCAGGGTCTTAAGCAGAAAAACCCCACAATGCTAGCTTCTCTCAAGTCCTCTCTTGGAGCATGCACTTCCCAAGCTCTTATATTGGTGTCCGTGCCTAGGATCTGGATGTTTTCTTATTCAAAACAACAGTGTAACAGACAGGTTGTTCTTTGCAGGGCCCGAAGGCTTAAATGGCAGGGGCAGGGCAGCACTTGAGATGGCTACTCAGAAATCTTCATTAGTGACCTGGATGGTGACAGATGATACCCTCAGCAAGTTTCCCAGTAACACCAAACTGTTGGGAGCAGCTGTGTACTGGAGGGTAGGACTGACATTTAGAAGGACCTTGAAAGGCTGGAGAAATCAGATGATGACATGACCCCCAGGAGAAGGAAACAGCAACCATGTGTCAGGGACCGGAATCCATCATGCAGCAACACAGGCTCAGGCTGACTGACAGCAACTTTGAAGAAATGGATGTGGAGGTGCCAGTGGACAAGAAGTTGAACAGGAGTCAGTAGTGTGCCCTCACAGTAAAGAACACCATCCACATACTGCAGTATATTAGCAAGAATGTCCTAAGCAATCCAAGAGAAGTCATAACTCCTACTTGGCTCTTTTGAGAGCATATCTGGATGCTCTGTCCAGGTTCTCACTTCATAGTACAAGAAAGATACTCACATACCAGAGCAGGTCCAGCAAAGGTCACCAAGATGACAGGGCAAAATAGGAGTACTTGATGTGCAGGTGGAGGGCGAGAGCACTAGAATTGTTCAACTTGGAGAAGAGACTTGGAGGCGTTCATATCATTGTCTATAACTACCTAGGACATGGTTATAGAGAGCCAGACTCTTCCCAGAAGTGCATAGTAAAGCGCTAAGATGTGGCAGATACAAGCGGCAGCATGCAAGATACCATTTGGGTATTGGAAAAAAATTCTTCATTATGGTGATCAAAGACCGGGACCCAAGAGGTGGAGGAAGAGTCAGCCCTGGAGATACTCAAAACTCAGCTGAGCAACCTGGTCTATTGGGCCTGGCTGTGAGTGTGTGGTTGGACCAGAGAACCTCCAAAATTCCTTTCCAGCCTACTTTATTCTGTGATTCAGCAAAGATAAGGCAGCTTCTCCAAAGGTTGTCAGCACTCTGCTTGTCTCAGGCTCATGTGGTAATTAAGATCCTATTAAGTGCCAGTTTAATATGATACGTCCTTTGAGCAAGCTGAACTGAGCCATCCTTGGAGCTCTTTTATGTGATCTGATAGAATATTCCACCTCTAATTAATTTCACATTATTAGCTCTTCCCTTTTGTGATTACTGGATTTACTTCTAAGAAAATTTAATATTCATTTATAAGTGTGAGGCAGATCCTAGTAGATAAGGTTTTCTGTTGAAGTTTTGGGGGGTTGGGAGGCGTTGGGAAGTGGGGTGGTTTGGGGTTTGGTTTTGTTTTTTTAAGAACTTAGTGCTTTTTCTTTATTTGGATCCATATCAATTTGAAATAAGTCAATCTTCAAAGCAGAGCAATCCAAATCTTCAGCTACTGCTTTCAATGCAAAGGATTACGTTGCACTTAACCTAGGTAATCAAGAAGTCCAGCTTTCTGGAGGATAAGAATTAGTCTCAAGGATCAGATTCACCTACAGCAAATCTCCCTCCTATTCTGGATGCATTATCTAATTAGTTTTTCAGCCACAAGCCATGGGTGCAAAGAAAGAAAACCCTCTGAAATTGCTAATAAATAGGATTTTTTCAATGCTCCTTGCTTTTAAAAGCATTTATTCTGTAGACAATGTCTCTACAGTTGATACATCAGCCTTCATGGACTTAAATTATGAACTTGAGTCCCTATAACATGAGACAAAATGCTGTTGAGGAACGTTACTTCCTTGCCAAGAGTCACCCTCACCGCGTCAATAACAGGTACATTTATGAAGTGGAAGACCAAAGCTCATGATATCAGTAGCAGTTCAGAGAATGGGGGCTGAGCCATAAAGACCTGGTTACAGGATAGGGACCTCAGATCGGACAGACCTTACCAAGGTTGGGTCCTGAACACTATATTGAGACTTTGTTCAAACTCCTGAGTTATGAGATTTGACATCTGCTTCGGAGGAAACCAAGGTAGTTGTACACGAGAACAGCATCATAAAACAAGATGATGAACAACACACAGAGCATCCATTATGCTCTCTTGGTAAGCAGAGAGAGACAGGGAACGTGGTGGTGCCCGCTCGTTATTCCTTCCTCTACATATCCTGTTGTTTCCCATCAATCAGTTCTCCCAGTTCCTCAGTACAATGGTACTGTAACAGCTCCCCTAGGATGCTGTTAATCACAGTCCGCTGTGAAATTAAAGCATTCTTCCACTGAAGGGAAAAGCCCTAACAGAGGATTGGTTTTTCTTTTGCTAAAGAAATGTAGGATTTGCCTTTCCTAAAATGAAAAGAGGGGCTTAAGAAACCAGAGGCCAGTTCTGCCACATGCTCACACCCAGCTGTGGTCTATCGACACAGCAGCTCTGCGACACAGCCCTGATTACACATGCTTCTGCAACAGGCTCTGACAGCAGCAGTCGCATCTGGATGTTTCAGACTGCGCACGGTTCAGAAGAGTGACCAGAAGCTGGGGACAATGCTCTTGTTTCGGACGGTATTTCTAGTGCCATAGCCTGGCATTTCCTAAAAATTTTGCTGATGTAAAGATCCAGGATTTTAGGTAACCTGCACTGCCCTTTACTTACATTTCTGGCACTACTGGGGTGAATAACTTTACATTTCCTTTTGAGGCAGGCTTGAAGTTTCACGTCCAAGCTGATCTGCATGTTTGTGCCAGGAAACTGATAAACAGATGTGCTGTTTATCACATCAGATGGAGGTGACAGCACGGCAAGATCAGAACAGCTTGCCCCATTCTGGGCCAGAAACCTAGAACTGACACAACCGACTACATGAAAGGAACAAGATCACAAGAACATGTATGTATCACAAGGATTAAGTATGGTGTGATTAGCAGGGTGTTAGGAGTCATTTTGTCTTCTCATGAAGACTGGTATGCATGTCCCTTGATTATGTGATCACAGCCACACAAGGTGGCTCCTCCCTTTTCTCATTCCAGGGCTGTTTCCATCTCCAAGGAGTCTATAAAAGCTCAGGCACAGAAGAAGCATTATAGATAACCATTTGAGATTTCCTAGGCTGGTTCACTCGTACGCACCCACTCCCCTTAACAACCCAGGCTTTGCTTCCCCGTCTTGCTGTCTGTAAAGGGGAATGAAGAAAGAGGCTGAGCAAAGCTGATTCTGTGAGTATCCAGGAAAGCAGACCAGCTGACTAGAGTGACCAGCTGACAAACTGGGAATATGCACAAAAAACAGGACCCGAGGCAAGGCATGCCTAAAAAGTGACACCCAGGAGCCAATTACTGAGAGGTGAACCAAGAAAGTCACCACGAGCTTCGAAAAGGTTTCAATCTACAGCTGGTTCTGGACTTGGCAGCTAAAGGCTATCTGGCAGCAGAAGAAACTCAGTGTTGGTTCCAGCAACTGCAGGCGTTGGAAGCTTTTTTTTTTTTCCCAGTTTCTGTGCAAACCCACTCCAACCCTTCTTCCTCAGGACAGCGCCCAACTCTGCAAACACACCGGTACTTCACTGCACATACCTCCCGAGTTCAACGTGGAGCTATCCACATGCACAACAAAACAATCACTTGCATCCCAGTGTTTGCCATCGGCTGTAAGGCACAAGTTAATTTCCTCTACCCTACTTTTCCAACAAAACGTTTACTTGAGATTATTAAACCTCTGATATGTGACATTTGCTTTTTTCCCCCCCAGTATGGATCTCATTTTTCTGACAATTTCTAACATTTCTAGGCCCCTTTATACCATTTCTCTTTCCTTTCTGATGCCCTTAATTCCTTCCAAATGATTATCAGTTTTGATTTTCATTAATGTGTTTTTTGCACTCTTAAAAAATGATTTCAAAAGATATTAAAACAAGTCAGATCTCTCCACATTTCAACAGGTATACTCTTTCTCTCTCACTTCTTCAATATGATTATTACTGAATCTGTGGACAGCTTTTATTCATCCAACAATGTATCATCTAAAACCCTTTGAAATAATTTTCCAAGCCAAATTAAGCACTGTAAAAAAATCTCATAAACAGTAGAAGCAGTCGAGTTTCTCTGGCAGGGTGCATTTATTTGGCCTTTTGTCTACAATTTGTGTGCCATACAACTTTGTACTTATTTCTGCCTTCACATTTGTTCCATTATATGAGAAGATGCAATCTCTCACCTGGAATGACTCTCTGCTTTTGGTTTTGAGTAGTAGGGAAAAAAAACCCAAAAAACACAACAGGGATATTACCCCAACCCTTTCTCCTTAATTCATCCCAGTTAGCATCGGTTGCCTTTGGGAAGCAACACAGTTTCTTAATTCATTCTCTGATGTCCAACACAACATGTCAGCAAAGCTGATCTATGTGCTTTCCAATTTTTTCGTGAGATTCCTCCACTTGTTCTTTATTTTTTTTTTTTTATAGCAAGTTCCTTCCTCACTTTAAATCCTGTCCAAACTCATCTCCAATATTTTTCTTCTTTAGAAGACATATTTTAAAGGCATTCAATAACAGCCAGTTTTGAATCATTGTCCTCCTTTTTCATTTATTAGTGATCCTGCTTTTTCTGCAAGTTTTGCTCTACCTCCAAGATTTACATCCTTCCGATTTTACTTATTCTTGATTTTAATGTAGGTCAGCAGAACTTTGACCTCTCATCAAGGGTAGCATCGCTAGTATTGGTACCCTGGCCAAAGTCTAAATTTGGTGATTTCTGCAATTTTTGCTTGCCTACATTTTTAACACAATCAACCGTTCTTTCTTTTCCCCATCTATTGAATCTTAGTGCTGAATTCTCAGATCGGATGAGCCACCAGGACTCCCTGGAGCTCACAAGATCTCTTAGGATTAGCGCTTGCTGAACACCGGCTCCTTTCAGGCACTGAGCAGGAGCAGAAGGGGCAATGCTTTCTCTCCACCACTGGCTGCGTGACAATGGTGGGTATTTCCTACGTGCACATCTCTTCCCATATGTGTTGGGGCCATTCTGGAAGAACAAAGTGTTGTGGTGGGGTAGTACAGTCAGGTAGCTCCACAGCTGCTCAATCCCAAATGGGGTCAGAGAGATCATGTGCAACCAGGGAGCAGGGGACAAGGATCAGCCAATGCCTGGGCACCATGGGACAAATATACCGTAGCTTTGGCCTGGATGTGGATATCTGTAATATCTCTACTTGATACAGTCACTCCAGGTTTCCTTCAGAGTCAGCAGAAAGGGATGGTGTCTTCTAGGCTGCATTCATCTCATCCTGAACTGGATATCTTAGATGACCTCTATCTTAAAACTAGTGTTTCTCTCCACTGCCTGGAAAAGAAGCTCAAGGTGGTGAATGCAGACGGTGACAATAAGGGTGTTTCATCACATGCTTATTGTTCCTTGTGTCCCGTCTCTAATTTACCAGAAATGAATACTTGAAATGCTAACAGAGAAGGTGGAGGAGAAAGATTCTCCCTGGATGATGCTGGCCCTTCAAAGACCATTTAAAAAAATATACATTTTTTTTTTTAAATTGAATGGAAAAAAAGTTACCAGAAATGAATCCCTGAAATACCGAAGAAAAGAAAGAAAAAGTGCCGCATTTTCTCCTGGGCTGACGCTTCAAATAGCCTTTCTGTGATATTTTTTTTTTGAGATGAGAAGGTAAAAAAAAACTTTTTAAGTTAAATGAAAAATTTTGTTTCACCTTATTTTTCCTTTTGCTCTTTCAAAGCAGCTGGAAGAGTGTTTGTTAAAAAAAAAAAGGAAAAATAGAAATAACATGTTGAAACATTCAAAGTTTCATGAACAGAATAGTTTGGGCTAAATTCTAACTAAAAAAAAAAATCTCAAAGTGGTAAAATATTTAAAAGACTCCACATTTGAACTTGACACAACAAAAGCAGCTAAAAAAAAAAAAAAAAAAAAAACCCCCNCACCTCTTCTACTTGAGCTGTAGTGGAGATGCAGCTCTTCTCCATGGCAAGGACACCGTGTTTGCTAGCCTCAGTCTGCTTTGTGAGAGACTGACCATCTGCTGCCTTCCCTCTACATCTTCTCTGAAAACCTCTGGTACTTCTTCCTCTTTCTCCCTCCTGTTGACGTCATTCTCCCTGTGATGTCAGCTAGCGACATCCTTCTCCACATTCATGGTAGCAGGTGTAGCTCTTCACTGCTGCGTCCCTCCTCTCCTTCCTCTGAGCTTTTTCCCAGATGTGGGTCTGCCAACTCTTTTATTGCGGTTAAATGAACACCTCCTTATCTTTCACCACAAACTCTTCCCTCCCCCAGCCCTCCTTGCTGCGAATAACCTGCACTTGTACAACACTCAAGCTCACAATCTCCGTGTCGTGTTCAACACCTACATCTCCTTCACACCAAACACTCATATCTGGACTGTTGCCAAGTCCTACAGATACTTGACTGTAATCTCTCCGAAATCTCCTGCCATCTCTTCCTGCTAAAACACCTATCTGTTTCTGAGTTAGCTTATCTCAACCTTTATAAAGTTTACCAGCTTTCACAATGTTACGCAAGGTCTATTCAAAATCCTGCCTATAAAACTCTTCACTTCTGCAATCTGGTGGCTTCCCTCTGTTTTTCCGTGTTTTTACATTTGCTCTTACCACCTGTAGCAGCTCTGAAGATATTCACCTTCTTTCTTGCTCCTGCTTCTCCTGAAGATTGCCAGGGTTGGCCAGTTCAGCTCCATGCAATCCATGGAGCAGAAAGTGTTCAGATACTATGGCAGTAGGTGACATGTGAAAGTGTAGGGAGAGATGTAGTCCTTGCTGCTGTGCAACTCCCTTCCCTGGCCTCATACCGATCCTAAAAACACAGATCTTCTAAAACATGTAGGAGTTACCACAAAGCTTGTATAACACCACAGTCATCACTCAGCTCTTCATCATCACCTTTTCCCAGCCTACATCTGATCATGAACTGGATTCAGATGTGAATGCTGTCCCATTTGTCCTGTCTCTCACTCAAAGGCAGATGTGATAAGAAATAGCAAGATTATTTATTAAGAGGCTTTGTGTGCCTTTGAGGAAGCTTAAAGTGATGGCTTGTTGAAGTGGGTAAATGACTCCCCAAGAAAAAAGGAGTAATAGCTCTGGAAAAGTACTGCAAAATATATCTCGGATTATTTGTGCTGATTTTTTTTTCCATGGATTGGCCAAGTGCCACATTTTTCTGACTTCAGCATTCACTTTGCCTGAACTTTAATGGCAAGGGCTTCTGCCAAATGTGCTTATGGGCTTGCTGAGGTGTTTATGGAGGGCAAGTCAGAACTACCTCCCTGCAAGACCTCATGGCCAGGTCTCATTGACACAAGATTGGCTTGTGCAGTCAAGAAACGAGGACAACACCAGGTGACTAAGCCTGGTCAGCTAATGCAGAAAGAATGCAAATATGATGAAACCAAGCCACTAAGCTAAAGAAAGCTGTGAGCCGTTTGCATGGGATAATTCCAAATAAACTTTGATGCAGCAGTGAATATTCCCTCAAGTAGGACCAAAAAAAAAAAAAATTAATTCCACCAAATGGTTGTAATTTGTTGAACCAACTGTAATGGCTGTCAGTTACCTCATGTTTAGGATATATCTCATTATTCTTAGGTGCACGTTTAACACCAAATATTATTGTAAATGTGTTTCTTCCTGGTAACTGTAGATCAAATATTCTAAACTTACAACTCCATAGGTTATTTTTAGCACCTGCCAGAGCCTTATTGCTTTCTGGGCTCTGAAAGGCAGGCTCTGCTCTTCTGTCACTCCCAGTGCTACCCAGTGCAACCCAGCACAGCAGCTCGAGGTTAACTGGCACCTGTACTTACATCTCCATAAGGCAGCAAAGAATCCATTTCTCACTCTCACAGCTTTGCTGACTGCACCAGGCTAAGAAGTCTAAAGACACATATTTGTTTAAGGAGTAGAACTAGCACAACATGGCTCTGGGACGTACGTTGGGTCTGTTGAGTAAGCAGATATCATTTCTACAGATTTATTGCCCCTTTGGATTCCAGCAGTGCTCCGAGGCTGCTACTGAGATGGCTGACAGTAAATGCACGTGTTAGGACATCCACACCGCCAGCCAGCATGGGCCCAGGCTTGCTGTCAGGAACAGACTTGCCCACCACCATGTTGTCATCAGGCATGCGTGCACAAAGAGGTCACCTGTGCTCTCTGGGTGCTGTAATGCAAGCCAGCCTCTCTTTGCTGGGCAGCATCCAGGTGGCCCTGCATATGCCAACACCAGATATCCAGCACGTTGTGGATGCCGAGACCCAGGTGAAGCCCAGCACATAGCACAGAGGGTGGGTAGAAAGCAAGCAGCTTGGGGAGCCTGCAGTGCTTAGGCTTTCTCTCCATCTCAGCGCTGTATAGACACAAACATAAGTAATAGTCACAGTTCCCACAGCATCAGAGAGAGGAGGCAGACAAAGTCTAATAAAGGGAAACTGAGGTACTGACAGATCCAGATCAAGCAACTTGCCCAGTACCACTTATTTGGCCATTGGGACAGCACTAGGAACACAACCTTTGTCTCCTTGATCCCAATACAGTGATTTATGCTACCTCATTAAAGCAAGGAGAAAGAGATAAAGCCAACTTCTGACAAAGCGCATTGTTTCCAGGTGAGCTGCTCTGAAACAAGCACGGAAGGATTTGCATTGCCATCTCAGTAGCCCACCTCTCCCATGAAGCCCTTAAGTCACACAGAACTCTTCTCATGCAATCTAGGGCACCAGCGTCAGTGGAAACACCTGAGAAAGTAAGGCCACAAATCCAACTTCCCTGACCTGCAGGAGGAGGAAGACTGAGGGTAACGTTGGACAGCCACAAGCCTGCAGGATGTTGACAATTTTGAGAGGTTTTGGAGAAAAACAACAAAATGATTGAAGGGTTGGTTGGATGAAGGAGGGAGGGGGGGAAAAAAAAAAAAAAGATATTGAAAGCACTAAATATACATTGCTTGGCCAACTAATGCCCAAGGGATCATGAAAGAGCTGGCAGGCAGGAGGGAGCTGAGAGCCAAGGAAGAAGTAGGATCTCCATTGTTAAGAGCTCTCAGCCCTTTAAGTGAACAAGGAGGAATGACAGTGTGCTGCAAGCCAGGAGATAAGTTAGGCTGAGGGGAAGCTGATGAGTGTATGCACTACACAAATAGATGAAATCAAGTCCTTTCTGAAACAAGATTTTTGGCACTAGCTGCACCTGGGCCTTGATTTTCCCCTGTGTTTTTCATTTTCTGCATGGTCAACATGTTAAGGCGCTAATTCTTCCCAGGCATGCAGAGGAACCACTTAACGTAGAACAAGAGGGTATAAATAGATGTGATGGGATAAAACTGAAAAAAGGGCAAATGAGGTCGTTTAGATTGGAGTAATCTTCATTTGAAGTAGTGGAAGCCTCTTCTCAGAGGTTATTTAAAACTAGACTGGGGGGAAAAAAAACATTACTTTCTTTTTTTAAGGGAGAGTAGACTTTAAGGAAAAAAAAAATTGCACCGTGAAGGGAAGAGATTAAGAAATCCATTGTTCATCTCTCCAAACTGATTTTTTCAATGTATTAAAAACATCTAAGCTCTATAAGTGACATTTTATGCTTGAATGTGCAGTTTGTCCCTCTTTTACATTAATGGGCAGAAATTAATAATAAAACCAACTGATAGCAATCGAACTCACCTATCGGCCAATGATTCATGTTTCTCTAAGGCACAATAAGAAGACAGCCATGATTACAAGGAAATAAATTAAAAAGAGGAGAAAAAGCCTACTAAAGCTCCAAAGGAGAGCCAAGGCAGCTCCAGTGAAGCTGGGGGAGAAAAAAACCAAACCAAAACAAACAGCAAGAGATGGAAATATCATCTTGTGTCCTCAGTTGCTGTAAGGAGCAGTTTGAGGGATTAGAAGATGTAGAAGATAAATAACAATCAAACACCATCACAACCAACAATTCATACTGATTACAGACAGGCCAAGAACCTACTGTAGTTTCAGATATTCAAAAACAAACGCAAATCTTGGTCCCAACCCCACAAGAAGAGACACAGAGATGCAGAAATTCCAAGATCAGAAGTACAGCCACCAGGCAATATTCTTCCATAACAGACAGATGAAACTAGGTGGGTTTTGAGCAAGAGCAACTGAGTATTGCCAGGCTCCTCTCTTCAAAGGCTCAATGAGCTGCTGACCTACAGCCTCCTGGTAAATTTATATCAGTATTCTTCTTCCCTTCCGTGTTAATTCAGCCCCTACAGATAAGCGGCCCTGACATTATGAGTTTCCTAACACAATGTATAAAAACCATAAGCGAAAGGCCAGGAGCTACGAGATGAAATTCAGTGCCCCGTACTATTCAAAGGGTCAGATTTGATGATCTAAGTGACCCTTATGTCATTGACTATATGAACTTTTCTTCAGCCCAAGAAATTAATTCATTTTTTAATAGTACTTCGCTGAAGAACTGTCAAGGGTTAATGACCTGAGGCTTGGGTTAGCCAAAAAACAAAAGACCCCCACCCCCCCTGCCCTTTAGCTTGTACTTAGAAAGACTGAAGGGTTGCCAACAAAAGAAAAAGAAAGAAAAAAGGGGCGGGGGAAGGGAGGAAGGCCTTGTGGGCTATTTAGATCTTACAGAGAAAATCAGAGCAGAAATTATGGTTTAGACTCCAACTGGGATTGTGGTGAAAGTCACAATCTCTCCCATCAGGGACCTGTGTTGGACCAAGCCTGCAACCAGCCTGGCTCCCTGCCTGGGCAGCACTGCTTAAAACAGACAGGAGTCCCCTCTGTCCACAGGTGCCCATATCTTCTTAAGGGCTTGAGCCACTCAATCTCCTGCTGTCCCTGAATAGCAGCAGAGACTTTAAGTGGCTGCAGCGAGTTACGTGAGGAAAACCGGCATCCAGCTCTGGTCAGAAAAAAGACCTGTTTGCTCGGGAAGCGGCTCAATAAGGATGGACCCGGAGCCCACTGCAAAGCCTCCCAGGGAAATACCAAAACAGCCTTTGGAAATCTTCCAGGGATAACATCTGCATTGCTCAACAGAGCAAAATACAGCCACCAGCTATGGCTTGATCACATCAGCAACCTTCCCCCATAAGTATAGCTCTCATTTATCATGGGCACCTATTTCTCCCATGTGAACATCAACCACATCTCACTTGCCAAATCAGAAACAAAGATGTAAGAGAAAAGGACAACAGAGCTACTGAAAAAAGGCAAGCAATACTAACATCAGACCTTCTGCTGCTGCCTGCTCTCTATCACTCCCCTATCTCCCTTGTTGCTCCTTTTCCCCGTGTTGGTTCACAAGTTTAGAGAGGGACAGAGAGAGGCAGATTCAACTCACCACAACAAAGGTAGTCCAGGTACATAGCTTTGCTCTGGTCAATAATCCATCCCAGGTCAGGCCTCCCTTGAGCGCTCACAGCAGAGATCAAAAGCCAGGCAAAGAAATCTCCCTGGTTTACATTTCTCAGGCGTACAAATGAAAGATGGAACACTTCTGCTCCCTCGCTACCTACACAGGGGGATGCCCCCACCTCTCTTCCGAAAGCTTTACATCTCTTCCCTTCTCGCAGCTTTCCCCACCACCATACACACCCGTACTCAACCACTTCTCCAGATAAAAAAAACCAAACGAGCTCTTCTGCCTAAGGTAGCCACTTGGAATGGGATTAAGATGAGCAGAAAGGAGCTTACAGCTGGGCACCATCTGCAGTGACGATAATTAACTAACGAGGTTTTAAAGATGTTTTTTTCTCATTCCTCATACAGGTCAGATGACTGAGAAATTTTGCATCACTATGTGCATCATGGTCTTTGTTGCTTGACAAGCCTGACCCGGTGCCGCCTCCTCCTCTGTACACATGTATTCAAGTCACGAGCTTGAACGGAGGGGAAAAGTTGGCTCCTGGTGGCAAAGGCTTTATTGCCTTTTCTGGTCACAGAGCCCATGTTTTAAGTCTGCAGCCAGTGATATGCAGTAAATAAATCAGATTAAATGACTGCAAAGGTCCTTCCCAGCCTGAAGAAAACCTCATGAATGGCAAAAATAAAAACTCAGAATCCAGGACAAAGTTTTATATATTCCATCAGGGAATCGTAAAGGGCACCTATAAATGATAAGGAATGACAAAAATCACAACCCCAGAGAGGCAAGAGGAAAGATTATTCCTCATTCATCAGGGGGAAAAGAGGCATCTTCAAATTCTGATATTTTTTCCAGAGTCAGGCCAAGTGCAGACCCCAAATGCCCTAATGCCTAGCTCAATACCTTCACCCCAGACTATGCTTCCTTGCCAAAAGACTCAAGTTTTCTTATATAAAAACATGGCCTGACCTGCAAAGTTTGTGTGCTCTACAGTCCCTGTTAATGATCATTCACTCAAAAACTTTCCAGCTTATGCTGAGGCTCCATTCCCACTTCCTCACCTGGGCTTCCTTTGGGTTGGACCATGAGCATGTGGAGATGATGGTACATGGCTGAGTGTCACCCCAACTTTGTACTGGGACACAGCGTGGGTGGAAAAAACCTGACTGAATATAGGTGTCTCCAGTACAGACCCCGTGAGATAGCAGCCTACAGTCCCTGCTCAGCATGCTCCTCGGGGCACAATTCCCCCACCTGCTGTAGCCGATGTCGAAAACAGGTCAGCTGATTCACCCTCAAGAGTGCCTCATTCTCTTCAGGGAATAAACCAAGGTTGAGATGTTAGCTCAGATACTGGCCTCTACCTCATAGACACCTAGAGTTAAACGAGGTGGGTGCCCACCCCAGCCTGCCCAGTCATATAGTGCCCGTGAGGAGAAGCACTTTCCAAAAACTTTCTGCATCCTAGAGTGAAAACAATTAACTAACTGCAGTACTGAATAACTATCATCCAATAATTGCTACTATTCTTTTGGTGGTGATCAGGAATCCTGATTGCAAATATGGCTTATGTTACGTTTTACCAACCAAAACTTGGGTGATGCCCATCTTTTTCTCCTAAGTGTGAAGTACTCTCTGAAGAAGGTCAGATGCCTTCTCACCCCACCTTAGAGGCAGATCAGCTTCAGCCCAGCAGCGTGACAGCCAGAAAATCTCAAAGAGTGGTTCAATACTCTGTTATAACTGTAACATCCACTCTGTGGATCCCTGTGAAATAAGTTAGATTTCTGCTGAAGTAAGAAATAGTACTGTCCTCCTTGGAAGTTGGTGTATATTTTTTTTTCTTTTGGGAGGGAAAATTAGGGAATAAAAATGCAAATTTTGGAATTTTTTTGGAAGGCAGACAACTCTGGGCCCTTTGCTTTAGAATGAGCTGAACCATTTTCCAGGCTCTGTTGACCATGGCTCATCCAGGAGGAACGCCACCATATGCAAAACACATACAGTATACGCATAAAGAATTCAATGTCTGAGTTTATACAATAAATCCCATCCTTACCCCACATGAGCTGTGGCCATAAATAAGTACTCCCAGCAATTACTACCTGCTGTCAGGTGCTTTTGTTTCTTCTACATGAAGGGAGACAGGGAGAGACCTCAGCCAGCTCTGAATTACCCTTGCAAATGACTACTGCCCCATTGATGACAGACCAGAGGCTGTTTGCAGTGTATTATCCAACGCTTGTAACTAAAGCAGAATCTAATTCTCCATGATTTGCCAAAAATAATACTCCAAAAGACAAGGCCACAAGAATAGTGGTGTAAAAAGTTTTTCCTTTTGTGTGTTGCACTCCCACTTCCATCCTCACCCTGTCCCATCTGAAATGTAAATCACATCTGCAGTGATGCTCAAACCGTAGCTGAAAACAGGGCTCACTTCAGACATGTGTGAGGACTCCACATGTTGCAGGCTGCAACTTCAGGCAGGTGTCATGTTAAATCTCTCAAGGGATTGATTGCTGTTTATCATCGGAATGAGGGGAATCTCTCCAGCTTTACCTTGTGCAATGGCTTCGTAAGTTAAAGCTGCACATGATCAGCTTGACCTTATGCTGCAACTGTTGATGGTTTTTTTTTTCCCGAAAGAAGATTACACATTGAGTTGCTCAGAGAGGGATTTCCAGCACTTTTCTCCTCTGAGATTGTCGTAATAATTAATTGTTTATCATCATTAATTGCATTTTGGCAGCCTCCCTGTCCTATTTTGCCTGTAAAACTCCATGCAACTTCAAGGCATTAATGAAAATGGACTCACCTGCAGAGGTGGCTGAGGATTTTTTTATTAAGTGTTAAGGGAGAATTCAGGGGGGAAAAGGCATTTTGGAAAACGTGTTAGGCTTGAGAAAACTCGTGCTGGGAACATTTCTCAAATTCAGGGCTGAACCCTAGGCAAATCTACGGGGGAGAAAAACACCCAGGGTAGGTAGCTATTAACCCACATTCAAGAATTTTTAATAAATTAAGAATCACACTGCAGGTCCCAACTCCACACCACGGTGGCTGTCCTGACCCTGTCTCCTCTCCGAATAAAGAGTCCTATAAGAAAAAGCTGCTATGCTCATCTGCATTGAAAGTGAGAGAAAGGCAGATGAAATGGCACATTGAACATTACACAGCAGCAGGTCATGCAACAAACCCAGGAGTCCCATTTTCTAATCCCCCTCCTCCATTAATAAACACCTCTTGCCCCACGATGAGAAATTTAGCAGAAGACAGGAGAAAATTGCTGACTGAGAGACAGGGAGAACCTAAGCTCTTTGACTCCCATAAAGCCCTCCTTACGTTTCGGTGCTATTAGCACCTGTTTCTAATCCATTATTTGAAGGTTTTACACTTAACAGCTGAAATTGCCAAGGGTGTTCAGTCTCGCTCAGAAAAACTGAGTACAGTACAATTGGGCTTCCTTTGGGCAAATCACTTATTCCCTGTTCACAAAGGAATATAAACCAGCACCTCATTTCCAGGAGGTACTTAGCTTCCTCCTAGGTTGTCCTCTGCTGGATAAGGCCTCATTTTCTCCATATAGCATTATTTTACATATAGTGAAAGGATCTTGGTCCCAGCCTCCCAGAGGTATTCATCAAGAGGTAATTGTGCTGCCCAGCAGAAAAGAATGAGTATAGACCTCCCTGTGTGTCTCAGTCATCAGTTACTTCTCTCTACCAAAATAATTCCCAGAACTAATAATGCTCCTAGCAGTCCCTGTGTGTATGGTGATGTGTCAATATTGTATAATTTTAGGCAGACTGTATTTAAGGACTGGTTTTGATGATCCCAACTGTGGATGACCAACTTCTAGGAGGACTATGAAGCCTAGGTGTTAAGACTGTATGAGGACCTCTGGAGAGTCCAGAAACTTAGGAAGTACAGCTGCAGGCAGACCTCTGTCTTAGCTACAGCAGATCCCTCTTTCCAATTGAGACTAAATTTATTTCTTTGCCAAATATTCCCTCCTTCCTCACCAAACACACATCCTATTTCAACATTGCAGAGTCATTTGAAAAAGCTTTTTGTTCACTCCTGTGTTTTATAAAAATAGAAATGCCTGAAAACTCAACGAAAGAGGTAAGCCAGCTCTGTCCTGAAACGCAACTGTATAAATACATTAAACTGTGGGGGTCAGCAAGAGTGAAAATGAAGTTACTCAGTTGCCCTCTGCTCACTTTCATAAAATTGCTCTGGATTTGTACTGCTGGCGGTGATGGAGGAATTGATCCTTCAGCATCTTCAGGGATTGTCATTTATTAATTCAGAACAGGGACAGAAAAAAATAAATTGTTAAAAGGGCACAGGTAAAGTCAAGCACATTGGATGAAGTTTATTACAAAGGTGTTGTTACTCCTAAGGTGGGAAGCAACTTTCTGAACCCAGCCTGCTGGCTTTTCTAAGCCAGGCCACAGGCCATAGCTGTGCTGTCTTCTGCTGCCTAACAGCACCAAAAAGACAAGACCCATCAAGGTGGATAGCAGGGAGGCCAAAACCCCAGGTCTCAAAATGCCGATTGCCTTGGCGGCATTTGACTAGCAGGATGGTGAGATTACCTTGCTTTGCTCCATTACAGAGATAAGAGATGGCTGTGGCATGCTTGAGCATCTCACCAGACCTTACCTTCTGCCTGGGCCCCTCTCTAAGAACAACCTCAGGCTCCCGGTGGGGCTGTGACCACAGTGGGAGGGCTCAGCAGGACCATCCATCATCAGTGGCTCTTCTGGGTGAACCAAAAGGAGAGCTGGAGCTTTGCCAGACTTTACTGCACTTATCTTATCTCTGCTGGAGCGCAGCCTCTGCCATATCTTCACAGGTTCATCTCAGTGCTGTGACACAACTGGGCAGAGCCTACTGGCAGATGCACAGGGTGATATCGCTGCTTGGTCCAACATCCCTGCCCTTACCACTGTGCTGTGGGCTCTGAGATTAGGATCTCTGGTTGCCGTTGGGAGGCAGCTGAGGTACCACAAGCCTTGTTGGGCTGAGGTGGAGATCTCCGGCCTTATGGCAGTTGCACCTGTAGTGGGTAATGGTAAAGGTTTTCAGGACTGGATTTTTTCACCCTCCAAGGTGCTGTCTCTTGCAACAGACTGTACAATGCAGAGAGAGATGGGTGCGATGCAGAATGCAAGGGCAAGAGATGATAGACCTTTCCTACTAATCTCCTTGTACCCAAAATCTGTATGAGAGAGAACTGCCTTATACGCTAAGGCATTAATGTATTAACACTAAGAGCATTAGGGACTCGATTAGTAGTATAACTTCCACACCCCCACCCACCACATGACCGTGCTTTAAAGGGCTCCATCCTTGCCCGGTCCTTGTGCCTTCCAGCAATTATTCATCATCTTCTGCAGCTATACTAAAATACAGCGATGTGTCAGCAATAGGTTTGATGTTTTCTGTTCTCCTTAGATGATGCAAGCTTCTAGCAAGAATCAGCCGCTTTGCAAGAAGTTTTGACTGATTCCTATAGCCATACCATAACGTTTCTACTTTGAGATCTTGCTTTCAGTCCAAAGGTAGTTTCTGCAAAGCAGAGCTTTTTATGGCGAGTTTTTTTCCATGGTTTCAGCTGTATGGTCCTGAATTAACCCAACCAAGCTGTAGGCATTTACAGAGTAACTGGACATCTTCCTTAAGGAATATCTTTGCTGGGAAGAATTCAGGCCACACAGAGGAGGCAGAGGTGAGGGGACATCATATGTGGAAAACTCCTCTATTCTGAGGGATGGCGCATCTTTCTTTAAATCTGAACCTGAATATTTGGCCCTAGCATATCAGCACACAGGGAAATCTCTCCCACTCATCCCAGGAGCTGCGTGCTACTTTGAACACTTTGAAGTCAAAAAAGTGGTGATGGAAATAACACTGCTGAGTAGGACACCAAAATCTCCAGTGCTCTCCTGGCTGTGCCGCAGACTCTGAATGCTCTAGAACATGCTCTGCAACTGGGACATGAACTCTTACTTCAGCTCATCTGATCAGCCACTGTGGTTAACCAGAGGATGTAGGACTTGAACACACCAGGCAGCTTTTGGGTAAATGCACCTTCTCGTGCTTGAGGATGTCCCGTGTCCTCTGCTATGTACACCCAAATGACCACAAGAGCAGCTATTCTATAAACATAGGGGCTGGGAAGGGAGAGGCATAGAAAGGTGGCTAATCTCATATTTCAGAAAAAACCCACCACTGGTTCTTTGGTTTGGAGAGGAGGGGTAATGATAACCATGATTTGCTTGCTCCAACATTTTCATGTATCAGTTTTGGAGATGCAATACTGATACAGAACAGGAAGATGACATCTCTACTAGGAAACTAAATGGTGCTTGTAGTCATTTTCTGGTCCTGAGGCCAACTGTCAGAGCTGGCAATGTCCACGGTAATACATTTCCACCAAAACAAGGTGAATGCTTTCTAACTGTGTGGGCCTGAGGATGGTCTTTGGCCCATGCTATCCCCCCAAGAGACTTACTTGGCCTAGGCCAAAGCCAGACCTGGGACTGTGCTAACGGTGTAACAGTGTATATAGACCAGCTACCCCATTGCCTGTGCCCTACAGCTGATTCATTTGCCCTTCTCAGCATAACCACTTTGCTGGAGTCAGTGAGAAGAAAAAGCTGGACCCTAAGAGGAAAGCAAGAAACACGATGAAGAGGCTGGAAAGGGCTGAACCTCGAAGAAGAAGCAAGCTGACTATGGTCAGGCTCTCAAGTGCCAGAGGTGGTGAGAATCAGTGCAGAAATGCCTCCCCAAGGAAATGCTGCCACATGCGAATGGGGGGCTCCTTGCCTACCCACCCCTCAAACTTGGTCCTCTTGGAAAAACTTTTAGGGGGAGAGATTTATTCACAACTCTGGGACCAGGGACATTTGACACGTCCAGAGGAAGTGGCCTGGATTTTTCCTAGCTGCATTGGAAAGGGAAACGCCTTAAAACTCCTCAGCACAACAACATTACAAGATGCACCATGTGTTCTTTTGAGATCCAGAATCCACCCTCTCAGCTACTTCACTGAACCTCTGCTTTCCCAGACCTTCTATCTTTTTTTTCTCCCTCTCATTTTGCTTTCCACCTTCAAGGATGAGTTTGGTTCACATCCTTTTCCCTGGAAATAGCCACTAATAGGAGTCAGTAGTTTTCTAAAGGGACACCAGATCTTGGCTCTGTCTTCCCAAAGCCTCTTGCAGAGCCCAAAGACCCTTCATGACCACAAAAGGAGCCACTGCAGAGGGATGAGGTGCGAGCTTCTTCCGGAGCTCCCAGGGTGGGAGTCCTGTGACCAAGTTTGAGATCTGCAGCACAGTGCCTGCCTGGATGTCCTCTACAACAATGGTGGGGAAGATGGAGGAGCTCCTCCAGGAGATGAAAGGAAATGGAGGGCTGAGCTCACGTGGTCTGGGATGAGCTGTTTGCCCATTGTGTCTTGCCAGCATGACGGAAAGCTGAAAGGAGACCAGTACCCCAAGACAAGAAGGAGAAGAAATAACCCAAAATGTGCACTTTTGATTCACAGTTTTCATCTGAGCATTCAGTGATTTGTTACACCCATAGAATGGTGGTTAGTGGGCCAGACACAGACCGTCTGGGATGGCCTCAGCTCAAGCCCCTTTTGGGTAAGGCAGTAGGGGATGCCTTTAGCCCAGCACATGAAACCCAACCTCCCAGCCTATACATAGCCCAGCACTGACAGCTTCCTCTATCCCATCACAAGTCCCACACCTGGTCTCCCTGCAAAGCACCATCTGACCTCTGAAGCCTGGTCATCCCCAGATTCATCCCACTTACACTTAAAACCTTCCCAAGGTGTCTAAGTAAGTTGTGTCACAACCTTTGGGTCTTCCCTGCCAATGGAAAGGAAAAGATGCCTCCAGAGAGGTTTTACGTAAAGAGCGTGGGCTGGTTAGCTCAAAATCCAGGCCATAACAGGCAGATGTTGTTTCAGGGAGGGAGTACAATTTGCATCGTGTGTAAATACAGGCAGAAAAGTCCACACTGGTCTGAGAGCTGCCCCAGGCTGGGAAAAGCCCAGGAGGGAAGGGTTTGTTAGAGCTGTGGTTGCTGGGGACACCAGGAGCAGTCATGCTCTGCTGTGCTCTGGGCAAAATGTCTGGGAGCGCAGCCCAGCAGAACAAGTCTGGTAGGGTTGCTGGCATATTCATACCAGTGTGATTGGTATGAAATCATGCCCTCACCCTACCTCCCAGTAAGCTGCTGAAGAGCTTCCCTGTTTTGTAATAAAGATGACAACATCCATCCATCCCCTGCCAAACGGGGATTTGAGAGCGGCAGGTAAACATCCCTGAGCTCCCCTGAGGCCGGCAGGCAAGTGGGGATCCTGCCCACTGCTCCTGCCGGTGCGGGACAAAACGGTGCTCACCCTTACGTGTGCCTGTGGTTCGCTGCAGCAAACAGCTTTGCCCAACACACACATACTCGCGATGCTGAGGTATGTGAGAATTTAATCCCTTGCAAGACTGGCTCAAGGGACTACTGTTTAGCTCAGGCAACGTGGCTTTGGGCTCGGGTCTCAGGTTCTGTCCAGTCACTTTTCTGTCTTTGTCCCAACCTTTTCAAAGTATACTTACACCACATCAGAGGTGAAAAATTAAACAAAAACCTGAAATGTCAGTCCTTTGCATAACAGCAAAAAATATCGCTACTGATTTTACTTGTATCTTATATTGCTTTAGACTTAGGTACATTCTTGGGCATCAGGTCTAGATACAGATTTTCCATCGCAGTAGTACTAATCTAGAGTAATGAGATTACAGTTGAAGGAGCTACTATGGTTTTACACCACTGAAATTAATCCAGAATGCAACCCCTCACTTGATGCTGAGTGTTATAATCATGTTGGGTATGACAGTCTGGCCAGGACTGAGAAACTGGCCCTGCAGTTTTACAGAAACCTGGTTAGGGCACTGCTGCAAACCCCAGTGCAGATGGGTTCTTCCCAGTGAACAAAGGTAGCATTTGTGCTTTGCTTCTTCCAAAACAACTGTCTTTATTTGTTAATCCTCCATCTCTGCTGCTGTAGGCATGTCACTGCCTTGCCCAGCTCTGACTCTTCACTGAAGTGACCCCGTCAACTCTTTAATGAGAGGTGTGAAGATTCTTAATGGGGCATTTTCTACTAACTTCCAGTCATGGAGTCCCCTGAGGATCACCAGGAATGCATTGGTAAATATAAGGAGTGAATTAGCCCTCAAGTGTGTCTGAGTGTGTGTACGGATAACCAGACCACTTACTTGAGCCACCACAACCACTGACTTTGGCTACTGCTATAACTAATGTCAAGTCCCTGACATGGTTTCCGCATGACCTTGCACCACTCTCATAAACAACTTCCAGGCGTGGATCAGGAGTTAGTAAAGGACCACCATGTTTTGAAAGCTGAATTTGACAGTATGGACATGGCCAAACAGTATCAGGTGGACCAAGGCCCAGAGAATGGACAAGGCACTCTTCGATTTACAGATATCGCAATAAACTTTTTAATGTTGCCTCTGTCGGTTGTGGCTTTGTTGGGTATGAATATATTGGTGTCTTGAGGGTTTTACCCTGCAAAGGCCTCAGTTTGCATTGTCTTAGCGGTTTCAGAGCGGCCAAAACCACTCAGTACTTCAGTACTTTGAAGTATCTGCATTGTTACGGCCATTTATAAACGTCATCAGGCAGTTTGCTTCTTTCTCGCCCCCAGTTGCTGCCAAGAAATAGATTAAAGTTAATACTTCCCTTGTTTGCGTTCGAGATAACAGAGTCGCTTCACACCACTGGGTGTGTCCGATGTGTACTCAGCACAGCTCTGAGCAGTGATGGGCAGTCACCTTTGGCTGCGCAGCTTGGTCTGAACTTCCTTAAAGCTTCCCTTGCCTCCAGTGTTGGGAAGAATACCTGCAGCTGGGGCCTTATCCTGGGCTTTTCACAGATTCACGGAGTGAAGCAGTTCAGAAGGGACCTTGGGAGGTCTCTGGTCTAGCCCCTCATTCAAGGCAGGGTAAGTCTGAAGTTAGATCCAACTTCAAAGTTATAACATACTGCTTAGGGTCACACTCAGCTATGTTTTGAGTATCTCCAAGGATGGAGATCCCCCAACATCTCTGGGTACCTCCTCCAATTTTTTATTGTCTTCATGGTAGATTCTGCCCTCACCCCCTGCTGTCCCCTGATATCTAACTGGGATTTCTATTCTTGCAATCAAAGTCCACTGCCTCTTTTCCTTTCACTGTGGACATCCAAGGAGAATCTGACCTTACCTTCTCTATACCCTCCCGTTAGGTAGTTGAAGACAGCAATAAGGTCCCCCTTAGACATCTCTGCTTATGGCTGAACAAACCCCATTCCCTCAGCCTCTGCTTGCAAATCCTGTGCTTAACCCCCCTAACCACCTTGGTGACTTTCTGCCCGATGCTCTCCAGTTTGTCAATGTCCTCCTTGTAGAGAAGGCCAAAACAGGGAAGCCCAAAAGCAGATACAGTATTCTGGATGTGTCTTACAAGTCCTAAATACTTCCATACAAAGGGGAATAGGTATTCTATTGCACTGTTACACTCTTCTATTACAACTCTGTTACACTCCAGAAGGTGTAACAAGGATTATTCTCCTCTTGGGCTAGTTTTCCATCCATCTAACTGGTATTTTGAAATTCTTTCTTACTTGAACTGATGCACGTAAGGCAGGAATCCAATCTAAGCTAAGAGAGAGGTGAGGATGATCCCTTTCTCCTTCATGCCTCCATGGAGAATGAGAAGGATGGAGCAAGTGAAGAGAGAAAACAGCAGCAAAGCCACATCAACACAAGTCAGCAGGAGATGTCCACATACCAGCTGGGTGAAAAAGCTGTTATCTGCCTATCTCCTGCACTGGACGGAAAGAAAAGAGGGAATGGTACTATGGCACCATGTTGTTTTGCATGATATGCTGTTTGGCTTCCCGTCTCGCTCACCTTTTGGTGGTGGTCCATGTCCACCACACGGCCAAAGAGAGGTAACAGGCTTTTGTACTGATACTGGAGTAAACCTGTTTGCCCACTGGGGTTCTTAGGGTGCCTATGAAATAAAATTAAGATGCCACTAATGCATAACTCAACACAGAGCTGGTGCCTGTCCATGAATAGTACTTGGACCCTCTCCCCTGCCAGGCCCTAAGCATCATATTGAAGGTGCAGAGCAGAGCGAAGAGAATGTACCAATCTGTCCAGGATTAGACCCTGCACAGGGAAGCCTGAGAGACTGGGTATTTTGATGCTTGCAGAGCTGTTTAATCATAAGATAATGCACAGCCTGTTCACAAAAATTTGGGTGGGTCCTGTTTGCATAATGTTGATTTCAGAGGTGCATTAATCTCACAGACAACTTGTTTCTACTGCAGATTTTATCCACTCAGCACATTCGATACAGGATCAGATATGAGTCTGATGAAATTGTTGCAGGATGGATTTTGAGAGGAAGGAAGGAGGAAAAGGGAAGTGCAACCAGAAAGGTAGCTGGACTTTACTGTGTAATTGCTCCTGGATTGCTAGGTTTAGGCAGAATGTAGCCAAGGGGATCTTTGTTTCTTGCTGACCCTTCTGATCAGAGGATGTTTAATAATAATTTATTCCTATTTGTTTTGCAAGTAATACAACTTCACTCATGGATCTAACATCCACCCCCAACCCTCCTGTTCTTCTTGCCCCACAGATCTTACAATCTAACTACCTTCCTTACAAAAATGTATACATTCATTACTTTCCCAACACTACACAGGATCAGAGCATCAATTTTCAAGCATTCCCTTTGAAATAAAAATCTATTCAGGACATCCACTGCTTCTTCACAAATTAATTAAATTTTAATTAAACATCACTAAGAAATTAAATTTCCTTTTGCAGTCAGCTGGGTCAGGAAGGGCCATGGGGCATTCTGACAAAACTGCAGCTTTTTTCAGCTTTCAAAGGGGAGGGATCTATGCTGATTCATTCATAATCAGCCCACTGAATAATGCATGGGATGCTAATGACAGACTGAAGTCCTGAGAAGGAGCCAGAGTGCACTTCCACAACCCTTTTTTTTTTTTTTGCAGGGGAGGAGTGGAGAGGGAAATTAAAAATCTCACTTCATCTTAAGAAGCCAGGATGGAAAATGCAGTTTTGAGGAGTTTGTGAGTTCCTGACAAATGTTTGGAGGTGCATTTTTTTTGATATTTCAGAAATTGCCTTCTGGGCTCTCACTCTATTACTACATTTTCTCCCACCTCTCACTGTAGCAGGAGTACTAACACTTGAAAACAAGTCCTGAGACAGCTTGTGCTCTCACACAACCCCCACAAGCCCAGTGAAGGAGGAAATCAGAGATGTGGGCTACTGAGACAGAGAGAGGAAGCTGCGGGGGATCAGGAGCAAGGAGACACTGGGATTTGTAGGGCTCTGAGCCGGACTTGCTCTCATATTACCTCCACAAGCCTAGAAATTGTTCCTGTATAGAAAGTTTTTTTTAACAGAAACCCTGAGGTTAATGGCTGTAACCATGGCGTATGGCTTGGGTTAAACTGTAATTTTAAGCTACCCTAAATTACTTTGTATTCAGAAAGCAGAAAGATTCTTCCTGCCTTCCCCCAGTGCAGGACATCTTCAGTGTGAGGGGCTGCAGAAGCAAAGCCAGCTGAAGCACAAAAAGATCTCAGCTTGCCAGCAGCCAACATCTAGATGAACTGGGGTGAAAAAGCAAGTGTCTGAGTAGTGGAAACACAACCTTTCTGGTTCATGCCCTGACCTTTACTGTATTTCTGCAAAGAAAAGGCAGGATGATATGTCTCTGGGATGAAGCTCATTTTAACTGAGGGTTTGAAGGAAGAGGTGGAGGTGTGGAGTTAGGAGTTAGGTGTGGAGTTAGGAGCAGACTGTGCTTTCCCTGTCGCCCTACCCTAGCCTTGGGAGCAGCAAATGGAGGTGGTAGCAAAATGGTGGTGCAGAGTGAAGAATGGAGGCAAGCACAGAGGTCTGTGTTGTGTATTGCCAGGATATCAGGAAGGAGGGAATTTGTACAAGACCTACAAAAGTCCAGGAGGGCCATTTGACCTCAGATCAAAAGTCTGGTGAGGGAGCAGTGGGTTCAGATGTGTCCTGCAAGTGAGATGTCTTTGGTAGAGAAGTGCAGGAGGGATTGAGGAGAGCTCAAGTATGGGAGAGAAAAGGGTGCCTCTGACCGCTGGCAAGAGGGACCTACCAAAACCTGCTCTTGAAATGTGAGTCCTTTCCTCATCATTAAACAGTAGTTGTAATTTTCTGGAAAAGAGGAGGCTCAGGGAAGGAAGACCCTGAAAGGAGGGTGTAGCGAGGTGGGTGTTGGCCTCTTCTCCCAAGTAACCAGTGATAGAACAAGAAGAAACAGACTCGAGTTGCGCCAGGGGAGGTTTAGATTGGATATTAGGAAAAATTTCTTTCCTGAAAGAGTGGTGAAGCATTGGCACAGGCTGCCCAGGGAGGTGGTGGAGTCCCCATCTCTGGAGGTGTTCAAAAAGCGTGTGGATGTGGCACTTTGGGACGTGGTTTAGTAGGCATGATGGTGTTGGGTTGGCGGTTGAACTAGATGATCTCAGGTCTTTTCCAACTTTAGTGATTCTATTATTCCATGATTCTATGATTCTATGATCTTTGGCAAAGTTTTTGGTATGAGCCATTTAATGTACGTCAACCAATTCCTAGGTGCATGTCAGGAGTCAACACAGACCAAGCCCCTTTCCCAAGAGGCAGTTTAGGTGAGGCCACCTGATTTTAGAGGCTGAGTAAGAAAAGTCATGGCCAGATGATGTCCACTGGCATGAAGGTGAGACAGCCAGTGCCGTTGCAGTTTTGTTTCATAGCCCAAGTGTAGCCAACAATGTGTACCAGTCCAGGACACACCCTGAAGAAGAGTGTCCATGTTGCCCAGGGTATTACTACAGCCACCCAATAGCTCCCTGCAGCCCATCCTTCCTCTTGACCCATTGCTGAAACAAAAGGATTGGCACTGCTTACCTCCACCCAGCTCTGGCTCTCCCCTGGGAACTATATTCCTGCTTTTTAAGATGTGAATAGGAATTGCCCATGCCAATCTATCCTCCGGCATGGTTTCAGCTTGTTCCTCCAAGGCGTCCTGCAATTCCCCACTTACCCAACAACTTCTCCCTGCTGTCACCCTGCATGGGGCACGTTTTCCAGCCACTTCCCTCCCTGCTGCGCTACAGCCATTCCCCACACAGTGCTGTACTGAACTACAAACCATGGGTAGATATAAACACCAAAGGGATCGACCTCTCTCACCCTTTTTTTTCATAACTAAGCCATTTCATTCACTTTCACCCCCTGTGGGTTTACACTACCACATCAGGATCGGCTTCTGACTGTACCAAAGGCCAAACTCCACCTTGGAAGCCCCAGAAAATGCCAGCTCAGGCTTCCAAGAGTTTGTATTAGAAGTGCGTTAAAATGTATTAAATACAAGTTCTTTGAGCCTTAAATGTATTAACTACGAGTCCTTTGTTTCCTTTGAGAGGAAAAGGGTGTCACAGAGAATTTGGACCTTAGCAGACCTATGGGCTGTGCTCCATCTCAGCTGCTTCCGCACAGGGACATAGAAAGGCTTGCTCTCTTGCTGACAGCTACCAGTAAGTTGTGCGACTGCAGCCCAAAGAGCCTAAACATTAAATAACTTCAGCAGCTGCAGGGAGCTCAGGACTTTCACAATCAGCTTGAGAACTCTTTCCTCTACAGCTGAGCTTTGGTGTCTCCTCAGCCTGTTTCTTCCCTGGAGGTCTCAGGGTGGAAATCACAGCACCTCATTCCGTTTCATGTGGCGCTGCGTTAAATCTAGGATAACTGTGTTTCGGTGGAGCTACCTCACATGGACGTGGGTGTGATTAGGTGTTAAAAGGGTGCAAGAAAGGGGTGGAGTAAGCTACATCTGGTGGACCGCAGCTTGCATGGAAGCAAATGAGAAGTAGCTGCACTGAACCTTAGGGGGCTGCACTCAATGAAACCAGCAAGTGGTCGGAGAAAGGCCATATCCTAACATTAATATGTTACCTCAGTATTTCAGCCTCCTGGATCCCCTGTTTGTGAAGTGCTTGGGGTGAGGACTTTTTTGTTGTTGTTTTGCATTTGGAGAGAAGCCAGCATGGGGCATTGCTGGGCCCTCCCTGGCTGAAGTCCTCTGGCAGTTCAGTGATGGTAACACTACTTACACAGGCAATAAAACACCGGTGGTGAATCTGGGTCTTGAGTACGCTGTTCCAGGCTCTGCATGTGTTACTGGGATTCACTGAACTGCAGGAAGCAGGCTGGAGCCAGCTAAATCCAACCTCACTGCTCTTGCTCCACTTTATACCTTATGGAGAATACATATGAGTATGAATATATATGAGTATGAATGAAGGGTGCTTTTACAAAGGATAAATTGCCTTATTTTAAATTAGATGCCTAAAAAATCCTGTCTCTGGAGGAGTTCAGCCCTCCCCTTTGACTGGAGGAAACTTAAATAGATCAGCTTAGTTTTGGATTTTTAGGCTATGCTGCTACCAGCACACTAGGCAGTCCCAAGGTACCAGTGCTGGAGCACCGTTGTCCACTCTATTAAATAGCACAGACTTTGGCATGTTGTGTTGTTTTGTTGTTTTTTTTTTTCTTGGCCAACCAGCACTGACCCAGGTGATTCCTGTGCACATTTTGGGAGTCTGCACTGATCAGGGCGATTCCCAAGAGGCAATGTAAGTGTACCACCCTAATAAGAAGTTTAATATTATGATTATTTGGGCAGGGAATGGGCATAGTAGTATTAGTAATGCAGATACAACTCTGAGTGCCTAAATTTAGGTGGGATAAATAGCACCCCGTATTTATTCTGTGATCCTAAGATGGACGCTGAGGCTTATCCTGCCATTTTCACCACAAGGGCATTCACCAATGCTGTGAATGGGGCTGTGCATAAATTAGAAGCAGGGGAGGGGTCTCTAGCCTTCAGTTCCCCTGACATAATATTAGCAGTAATGATGATAACGAACAGGGGTGATGAATTCTTTCTCCTCTTGCCTCCCCAGATGTTGTGCCCGTTCCACAGTGTTAAGCGCTGCATACCCGGTGCTGTACAGGGTTGTATCTCACTGTGCACCTTGAACAAATATTGTTCCCCAGGCTGGCTGACACTCGTGTGTCACTGTGATGTTGATAACACACACATTTCATCTCCTCCTTGTCATGCTGAGAAGTGTGTGCAAAGCTGCAGGATTTGGGGACTTTATATCACATGTTTTTTTCCTGTTGCCCAAAGGACGTAAACTCCACTTTTATGTACGAACTTATACTTGCAAAAAGTCAGTGGGGTCATCAGGCACTTTGCACAATAATAACCTGTTCCCGTTCATCCCACAGGATCCCTGAAAGATTTTCACGCTTAGGCAGGATGAGGTGTACCCCCCCAACACCATTCCCATGACATGGCTCATTTGTGGACATCAAGCCTGAAGAAAGTCCAGGAGATGTGCCTCCAAGTGAGATTAGTGTGCATCAGGCTCCTACGTCCTAGGGTAATTAAGCTCTTTCAGATATTTCCCATCCAAAAGCATCAAGGGAATGGTGTGCTTAATCACCACATCAGTTTATTCAACACTGCTTCGCCTCCGTTCCCCAATGGGCTTGGCTGTGCTTTTGCCATGTGTTGCTGTGGATCTTCCTTCCTAGCCAAATATTTTCATGTTAACAATTTTATCCTCCAAGGCTCAGCCTATTACTACAGACGTTTCTCCCAAAAGACACCAATCTCTCTCCAACCCATTACCGTCACCTTGGAGGAAACTAACAACAGACTGTGCAGTTAGCTCTTTAGGATTTTGCAGAGAATAACGGATGCTCCCTGTTCCCTTAAGGGAGGAATTATCATTCCAGTACTGCAGACAGGTTAGCCAGAGCTCACCAAGGTTAAGGGACTTGGCAAAGGGCATGTAGTGATTTGGTGGCAGAAGGAAGAAGTAATTGCGGAGTCCTGACTCACTCCATTCATAATTACTCCGTGCCATTAACATAATTCAGACTGCAGGGTTAGGAGGCAGATCCCTGTTTCCCCTCCAGCCTCCAAACATATGTAAAGCCCACACCTGATTTTTAGAAATATTCCCTAATTCTATAGATGTCATTTTGCAGCTTGGCTGAAAGGCACAGCTAAAGTAGCAATGAATGATCGGACAATCGGAATTGTTCTCTCAGTTTAGGTTTTCATAGTTCTTTCTTCAACACAAAGCTGCCTTTCTGGGGAGGAAAAAAAAAAAAAAAAAAAAAAAAAAAAATTTCTCTATAATTTTTTTTTTTAAAG
>VZTL01009310.1:30802-52991 GCA_013400535.1 Scopus umbretta
AATATTTTTTTTAAAGGGAAAACATGTCTTTTCAGATACAGCTTTGCTTTGTTTAATTGAAAATAGTAATCTATCTATCTTATATGTTTCTTGGAAAATCTTATATTTTTAGTCATTAAAAAATTGTTCACCTGAATATAGTAAATGTTTAAGTAGACAGTGCTTAAAGAGGCTTTATAATCATAGAGTCATAGAGGGGTTTGGGTTGGAAAGGACCTTTGAAGATGACCCAGTCCAACTCTCCTGCTGTGGGCAGAGACATCTTTCACTCGATCAGGTTGCTCACAGCCCCGTCCAACCTGACCTTGAATCTTTCCAGGGATGGGATATCCACCAGTTCTTTGGGCAACCTGTGCCAGTGCTCACCACCCTTATCATAAAAAAAAAATTATTCTTTATATCCAACCTAAATCTACCCTCTTTCAGTTTAAAATCATTGCCTCTTGTCCTGTCATTACGGACCTTGGTAAAATGTCTCCCTCTGTCTTCCTAATAAGCCCCTTTATATATTGAAAGGATGCAGTAAGGTCTCCCTGGAGCCCTCTGATCATTTTTGCCTCCAGTTACCTCTTCACAGGCTGGAAAGTGATTGTGTGACAGAAGCCCCATCTCTTCCCAGCTCTGTTGCTGTGATCTTCTCCTCTAAACATTGGTGGGCTTTAAGATCAGGAGTATTTTTCAGCTAATTTCCTCTCACTTCTCCTCAAATATTTCCCATTCAGACAGGAGGTGGTAGGAACAGTCTTTAATATTAGAAGATGGTCCCATCAGAAATGTTGGGGTGGGGTATGATCATTTGATCTCAAACAGTTTGTGAGACAGATGTCCCAGTAATACCCTTTTCTCTATTGTCCGTAAATAGAGTCTAAATCTCAAGCCAATGTCTGCTTTATAGACATCAGAGATGAGATTCAGCTCACCTACCTTTAGCTGTCTCCACTGTGATGAAATGCCACTCCCAACCTTCGGGAGATGAATAACCTACCTGTTCAAGTTCTTTCCTTCCTCCCAAATAACTCCAGTCCTTTAATGTTGTAACACCTTTCAGTGCAGAAAGCTGAGGATCGAGGATAAGAGGGACGCTATGATTTTCCCAGAGTCCCACAGCAGGTTATAGCATGACTAGGAAGCGGCACCCAAGAGCCTGGCCTATCCTGCGTAATTCTGCGTCACGCAGATGTCATACTGTGAGGAGCTCACCTCAAAGCTCGTCTTGCAGACCATGCACTACTACTAGGTCTTGCACATGTAGATACTCTTGTGTCCAGCAATATAGTTGTGTGCATGCTGTGGCCATACCCTCAGAAAGAAGAAATATTATAGCGTCTGAATTCGATGAAAATCACCGAAATTATCTAAGCTTCACATCTTTAGGACTTCTTCCGTGCCCTCAGATTGGATTGAAACTGGCCAAAAGACTTAAAAAGAATGGAGAAGGGGGCCATAGATGCAGATAAATAGTGTGATTGCAAAGGCCACATTTCAGTTTTTTAAAAGCTGAGAGTTTTTGCTAAACCAGAAAGGCTCAGAGTTGAGCATTTTATATTTTCATTATGTTCTCTTTAATCTACTAATCAAACTGGTAGAATCTGATGATGAGAATGAAGCCTAACTTGACCAAGAAACTGTTAATTACAGCTAATGGGAAGAAATAAGTACAGTGCATAAAAAAAAATAAATTATTTTAGATGGATGTTTTGGGGGAGCTTGGGTATTGCTATGAAAAATGTTATTTTTTAAAAAATATGCATCATGTCTTTGTAAAAAAAATCAAACAATCTTATGCTGGCTGGTCAGTCATCACTTTCATTCTTCCTTTATGCATGTGGGCCATTAAAGAAGAAAGAAAAGTGAAAAAGTTGTGTAAAATGCATTTTCTTTTTAAGTGTGTTTAAGGGAAACTAAGCTAAAGCTAGAATTTTCTTTAAGTTTCTTATTTTATTTTCCTTATAAGGATGTTTTCTGGAAGGAAATCATCGATGGAAAATGTTTGACCAGCTGTACTCTTATCTTTAGATCTGGAAACACATGCAATACATGGAAATCCCCACCTCACTTGAAGTTTCAAGGAGGTGACTGGGTTTTGTACTCATACTTCTTTCAATATGAGTAAGTGTTTCAGTATTTGCTTTTGTTTGCTATCCATCCACTCCAGTCCAAAGAAAAATATAAGAAGATTTCCCCTTTTGCCATTACAGTGCATGATCACTGTGCAGGGATCTGCAAAGTCCAAGACTGTTGATTTTTTTGCAGTCCCTTGAACAAGGCCTCGGTGTTGGCTCTTTCTTTTGTCTTCAGGGAATTTTAATCTGGAGATTAACTTCCAGCTTGCAGGAAATAACAGAGACAACCTGGATATGTCTTGATATGGACTAGCCATCAGAGCTCAGTCATTTGCACAGTTGTTAACATAGTCCTTGGCTCGGTTTTGGTCTGAGCCTGCTGGCCTGGACCCAGATGATCCCCAGCCGTAGGTCAGGAGTTAGTGTAGTCCAAGGACCATTCCTGGTAAGTTGCTTAGATGCAGCCACCTTGCACTGTAAAAAGTTTAGCTATATGGACTTCAGCAGACCAGACCACCAAGGCAGAGCAAGGGCACTGGTCCTTGTTAGTCTGCCTGCGAGCAACTATTTGGGTTCATCATAGACTGGTTTTCTTTCTTTGAGGTTAATGAGTCAAGTGCATCTTTGTACCATGGAGCAAAGTAGCAGAAGGGTCTTGTTCTTTGGTGAATGTTGTCCTACCAAAATCCTTTTCCATCTGCTTTACTCGCCAATATCCTCTAGGCAGAGGGTACTAGGTTATCCTGGAGAATCCTTAAACAAGAACTGGTTTTAACAGTTCTTTGGAAACAGCAGCCTCCCATCCTCTCTCCAGCTCAGTTAGGAATTGCAGGAAAGCAAATAATAATAATAAAGGGGAAGAGGAGGTTAAGTTACTTTTTCCAGTTGAGTGAACATAAGTTGATGTGAATAGCTGCTTTTTTTTTAAAAACAGAGTACCATAATAATGTGTGTTGATAAGTGCAGGATTGTTGCAGGCTTGCAATTTTTTAGATTGTTTAGGCCTGCATTCACTCACTTCTGGGCACCCAGCTAACGTTCCTAAAGGACTTTAGCTGACTAGTCTCTCTCTGGAGTCCATGGAAAGAGGTGGCTTCATTTGGAAAGCTAGGAAGAACTCAAAGCAGGAGGATGGCCCTGGAAGAGCCTGTTTCTCTTCACTGAGCTGAATCCAAGCCTCAGGAGCCATTAGGATCTCTTTCCCGGTCTAAATGTCTCCCAAACCCTCCATGGCTTCCGGGACTAAGTCTCAGATTGTGAGCCGAAGTTGAGACCACTCAAGGTGAGCATCTTGTGTGATTACTTTCTCAGCATGTACTTCAAACATTTCCACCTCTAACAAGTCTTGCTCTGGTACGACAGAGCTGTGGTGGCAGAGCTATGCCAGCCTGGAGGTCTATGTGCCTCCATATGCCCTTCCACTGGAGGCTGGCAGAGATGTAAAGGTTGAAAAACACCATTAGCACGTTGCTGCCCTGTTGGACACCAAGACCCCAAACCACACCTGTTTCTGCAAAAGACAGTGACGGTGGAGAAGGATACCATCCTGGAGAAAGTATACACAACACTAGAAGGCCCAGGAAAGAAGCTGGATAGAGCAGTAGAACCTGTACTGAGAAATGCCATTGGTGCAGCACTTGGAGCAGACTAAAGGGGTTGGAGATGGCTCTAGCCCCTCTGCCACCAATTCACCCTCCGAACTTTCTACTTCTTCATTTTTCACCTATGAGACTAAGGGTGAGGATGAGATATGGGAATTGTCTTTGATGTAAAGAGATCTAGTTTTGTTTGCCATCCAAAGCTATTGGGTTTGGAGTTCCTTTGTCCCTCTATTTTTTTTCCAGGCTTTGGTGGTGGGAACGAAACTATTTGAGGGCAACTTCTAATTCCTGATCACTGCACCTCCTGTTTATGTCCTACAAGGGGACTGTAGTGCAAAATCCTGCTGTTCTTCCAGGAGAAGAGCACTCTCGGCAGGAGTGGTGGGTACAAAAGTCTGTAAGATTTGGTTTTTCTTCATACAGTCTGGACTGGATTGCCACTTCTGGTTTTATTTCATACCCCAGTCACGAAGTGTTGATAGTGCTTAGGAAAAAAAGAATCACATGTGCAAATAATAAAAAAAAAGAAACTCAAAAACCCCAGACGTACACACACACATACGCATGCAGACCTGCTTCAGCTTGCATTACAGGTTCTCAGCCCGGGAGCAAATCACTTGGGAAATTTAATTAAACTTTAATGAGGTACTTTGATTGTTGGGCCGTATGCCTAGTGGAATTAATGCACAATGAAGGGGCGTCTCGTCATACTGCTGGCAATAGCTGGCAAGTTCATGTAGAGCAGAGCATGTCATCCTAAATCACCTTTTGAACTCTGGAAAGCAGCAGGGAAGAGCAATGAGGAAGCTCTAATGGGTCATTTAATTACAGCAGGTCCTTTACATGTGAGTCCCATACATTGAAATTCCCTCTCAGTCACTTTTGGGACTTTTCAGGAGGTTGGGGAATGGAAGGCAGGCAGGGCGGTGGTGGTGGTGTGGGTTGTGGGTTTCCTTCTCTTCTTTCCCTCAAGTAGGCAGGAGCCTGGATTGGAGGGAGCTCTGGCATGGGAGATCCTGAGAGGGTTGGGTGGTGACCTTGGTGCACAACTACTCGCTAACCAGAGAAAGGCACTATTTTATTGCTAGTGGAGATGTGGCTTCTGTTTCAAGTGAAGGAGTCCTCATCAGCCAGCGGGGAAAGGCTGTTTTATCATGTAATGCCAGTTTGGAGAGGGCCATTCAACCTCCTTCTGACTCAAAGCTAAGCCTCCATCTCGGAAAAGGTCTATCATAGATCCCTTATGGGGTCTTCAGGCATCCCTTACAACTTCAACATTTCTGTGAGAAGCTGCTGCACCAGGCTGGATTTGACCGTCATCCGCCCTTGGCTTATGGGGTCCCAAAGGGACTGGGACACTGTGCATTCACCAAGGTATGTTACCATGCAAGACATCTTAAGGAAAGGATCTCTTTTTGAAAGGAACAGCCCTCTCTAGGCATCCAGGAAGGTGAATCCCACCTGCTAGGAAAGAAGAGAGTTGCAAGATTTACAAAGGAGAATGATGGGTTAATTCAGGTTGGAAGGGACCTCTGGAGATTTCCAGTCCAAATCCCACTCCGCTCAACACAGGGCAAATTCAAGCAGGTTACTCAGGACTTTGATGAGTTGAGCTTTCACTGTCTCCAGGGATAGAGTTCCCATGGCCACTGTGGGACCTTGTCCTCAGGCTTAACTACTTCCAGAATTTCACTTGCTGTAACTTGTGTTCATTACATTTTATCCTTTTCTGTACACCTCTCACCTGCCTTCTCTACAGCCCCCTGTAGGTAGCTGAAAGCAGCAATAAGATATGCTCTGAGCCTTGCCTTCTCCATCCTGAGCAAACCCAGATCTCAAGCTCTCCTCATACATGTGTTTCAAGAGGATTACCATAAAAGATAGCCCTCTGCTTGGACCTGTGTCAGTTTGTCAGCAAGAAGGAACTCTAAAAAGAGAAGTCCCAACCTTCCTGCATTTCTGTTTGCTCCTTTAGAGATTGGAGGATTCATGAAACAGGTAGTCAGTGGCAAGGCAGAATCTAGGCATGAGATTTTCCAGGTTGAAATCCAGGCCACCTTTGAGATCCTGGAGCTGAGACTCCAGAAGAAGACACTAGCCTTGAAGCCATCTGTTTCAAGGCAACCCTAGAGATATCAGTTTAGAGATACAGTCCAGCTCTGTGCTCAATCATATCAGCATTATAATCAACAGATGCAGGAGGGGGACCCAGGCAGCATCTTCCTCAGAGGTGTGGAGGGGACAGATATTTTCAGCTCTGGGCCTCATTTGTATCATTCATCACCAAGAGAGGCTCCTGGGAGGACAACTCTGTTTATTTGGAGGCCTGAATGTAAAGGGTTCACAAAGGACTTGTTAATCCATACTTCACGAGGAAGCTCTGGGCATACTCTAGAGAGGGCTTGGGTGTTGCACTGGCCATTGGAAAGTCAGAAGTGGGTGAGCTCTGTCTCCTCCTGCCTCTCAGCTACCACAGGAACATGGAGATTTTGGCGTGTCTCAAGTTGGCCAAACTGTAAAGAAATGCCTTGCTGCTCTGCAGCCACACCAGGTCCTTCTGTGTACATTACTGTAGATCAACTCTCTATTGTAGATCAACCCATATTATATGTAGATCAGCCCTCCAGGCAACGTCCTTTACCTCCTCTGGTCTTTCTACTCCATGTAATTGGAGCAGTGCTGGGAACACGTCCCAGGAATACAAATGCTTAATGCAAAGCACAGCATGAGCTCTTGAAACCTAACTGAGATGGGGACAAACAGAAAGTTATGTCTGCACATGCCAAGTGATTATGTACTGTGTCTTGGAAATCTGGAGCCCACCAAGCCAGCAGCCATGTTTCTTGGCATTTCTATAACACCATCCACCCGGTATTACAAAACCAAGCTGTCAGTGCGCTGACACGATGTAGCTGAGAGCAACCGTTTTGTGCTCTCCACTGTTTTTTTCAGCAAGGCCCATTCATTCCTGCTTCTCTTTTCAGCAGACATTAGAACTTCTCTGCTTTCTGGGCAGTTAAGGATATATGGGACTCTGTCATACATGAGGGTCTTGTTGTGCAGGGCGCCGGATGAATGCAGAATCAAAAATGCCTGACCAACCTTCATTTCTCCTCCTGGTGCCAGTGTTTCATGATGCAGCTTTTTACCACCTCTCATCCTATTCAGTGCCCAAACTAGGATGGCTCTACTGGGTGGACCAGCTGCATGTGATGAAGGAAGACGTCATCTCTAGGACCCTTGCCTTGTTGACTGAGGACACAAGAAGATATGAAGTGAATGATGTAGGGATGCTGAACAGGCATGGATATTTTTCCTCAGTGTTCAGATGGACACAGACTACCCTGAAGAACCAAATACCCCTTTTCCTCTGCCATTCAGACTGTCCATCAGGGCTGGAGGGGACCAGTCTGCTGGAGTCACTGGCAGCAGGTGTTTTATTTTCCAGATGCTGAGCTTGTGACCAGGGGCTATGGTGCAAGTAGACTCCGTTTACATTGTAAACTGCCCTTACTGCAGGCGAGAGCTGAGTTGCTGAGTACAGGTTGACCAGAGGGGCATGCAGCATCCCAAGCTGATGGGCAACTCATCCATCTCTCCAACACCTTGCTTCACTGGGGTCCAAGGAAATGGCTGAGTCTGTGCCGCACCAGGGTATTGGCAGGACCAACATCAGGAAGACATCCCTATCCAAACCCTCTGCTTTTGCAGCAGGGCATATAGAGCAAGCAGAAAATAAAGCCCAGAGCTGAGCATCAGGTGAAGAGAGAATGAATACAGCACCTGCTAAATATTGAGGGGCTGTGGTCTAGGTTCAGCCATTTCAATGATGCCTCTGCTGTGGTGTTCAAGTTGGGAGCCCTGTTACCCTAGGATCTCAGTGGAGACAGCTGGGCATGTCTGTGAAGTAAATCCCACCTTGAATCACTGATCAGACTTGTCCAGATCTGTGCAATAACTGGGGAGGGACCTGGCAGGCTCAGTTAAATGTTAAATGTTGAGTGGATGCATCCAAATCTGCCTGTGAGCTGAAAGAGGCAGTGGTCCAAGGGGGGTTAAAAAAGTCCACGTGTAATCCTGCTGTGTGATCCTGCAATGAGTGCCTTTTCCTGCACGATCACATAATGGGATCTCCTGCAACTCCAGCTCTCCCGCAAAGCCTGGCACCTGGAAGGAGCAGGGAGGTTGTACAAACATGCTCCAGCCTGGCATTTCCTAATCCTGGAGTACTTGACTTTGCAACTGCTACACACTTCTTCCATCCTAGTGTGCTCAGGGAGGGGAAGCAGGGTCGGTTTCTAAGGCTGTGAAGAACCCAACAGACAAATCCACCCAAATCCCACACTCTAGCATTACTCTAGGGCCCCAGTCTCCATCGATACTAATAAATGAATAGGACCTGGATCAGGAGTACGCATGCTTCTGCAATGACCCTCCAGTGACTTGTAGCACACTCTCTGGTGTGATTTTGGTCCAGGTCAAGTGGCAGTGGTGCAACTAGCGCCCAGGTGAGATTCAAGGTGAGCAAAGGCCAGGCTCCATTCACAGTAGGCTGTTTGGGGGCTGTCGCCCTCTTTTTGGAGACTGAGAGGGTTTAGTAGGAAAGATGAACCAGATGGGCTCGGAGCTGACCTGTTTATTTTCCTGCATAGATGCATCCACATGAGCCATCAGGGCCTCTGGAACCACCATGCCACTGGGGCACCTTAGGAGGCTGCCACCTCTCCCAGGCCAGTTCTGAAGGGGACATTTGGGACGTGCTGAGGCTTTCACCGGTCTGTGCTGACAGCTGTGGAAAAGGAGACCAGGGGATGTTGCTTTCCCCAATCCATGGCTAGTCTGACCTCTGTCCTCTGGCTTGGCCACCCGTGGGCAGCTCAGTCATTTCTTCTCCACCTTGGGCCATTGGTCCGTCTCCTCTCTGTTTTCTGCTAACTGTCCTTGGCCCTACTGTAAGGTCTGTCATCCCCAGCTCGTCCAGCAAATCCTGATGCCACTCCTCTCCCTTTCCAGTCCAGTGTCCACTCCAGAAGGTTCCTTCCACTAGTCTGGTCCTTTTCTCCTCCATCTTCTTGTTCCTCATCCAACATTCATCCTTCCAGTCATTCTCTCTTCCTTCCCAGTCCTATCCTTCCTTGCCAGACCATGCTTGTTCTCACCCAGCTCCTCCTTCCTTGGCTGCTTTCTCCAGCCTCTTTCACCATCTAGTCCTGTCCCCAGCCCTTCAACTCCTTGTCTCTTGTCTCACCCAGACCGGGTCCCACCCCCAGCCTCCCACTCGCTGCTCACAGTGCACGCCACCATTCCCACACCCACCCAGCATCCCTCGGTGTCTCCTCCACCCAGTCTCCCCCTGCATAATGATAGTTTAAAGCTGTTGAAACTCCACAACACACCAGTCTTCCTCCACAGCACCTGCCCCTGGCGCTTGACAAATATTCCTGAAGTGAATAATGAGCAAATCAAGTCTCAGCACTCCCAAGGTAGACTGATACCCAGAAAGGAAGAATGGAGTTCTCCAGGCTGGAAAAGAGATGGCTAAAGGGGTGGGATATGATATATGCTTACAGAATCACACATGGCCCAGAGAAGGTAAGTAAGAAATAACGCAACTGGAGAAATATGGCATCAAACGAACCTGGCAGGTGGCAGGATCAAAGCAACAGAAGGAGGTGGTTCTTCACACAGAGTGGGGATGTGAAGAGGTTCTAAAATTTTAAATCCACAGCTAAGAAAATGTACAGAGGAAAATCCCACTGAGGGTGAGTTAAGACAGAGAGCTCACAAAGTCCTGAGCTGCCGATGGTCTGAAGAGGGAGAGGTGCTGGGGTGGATCGCTCTGCTTGCCCCGTTCTTATACTCATCTTCCGACAGGCTTTCCTTACCCCGTCAGAAACAACGTCGTGGGCTGCATTGGCCTTAGGCCTGGCCAGATGTGGCCTGTGTGTGCACATATATATATATGTGTCGTATCTCCTGTGTGTATATAGGTAACTCTCTCAAGTCTCCTGTAAATGAGAGGGGTAGAACTGGGAATACCCGCCCCTCCAGACCACAGCTCCTGGTGGTCCTGGGTTCAGAGACAAATTATACCTTGGGTCTCTGCTGCCCTGGAGGGGCCTGAGTGGTGACAACATCTGTGGTGTCGTGTGATGCTCAAGACAAGAAGCCTGGCCCTGACAGCAGAGAATCAAATAGGTGATCCCAGGTCAGGGGAGCTGAGGAGCCTGTTTTAAACTAAGCTTTTCAGCACCCTCCCTGGATTTTGGCTTAGGCCCAAAAGGATGGAGTGGAGACTCTTTCCTTGCCGGGGAAGCAAATCCAGCCTTTCCCNTCGCCCTCTTTTTGGAGACTGAGAGGGTTTAGTAGGAAAGATGAACCAGATGGGCTCGGAGCTGACCTGTTTATTTTCCTGCATAGATGCATCCACATGAGCCATCAGGGCCTCTGGAACCACCATGCCACTGGGGCACCTTAGGAGGCTGCCACCTCTCCCAGGCCAGTTCTGAAGGGGACATTTGGGACGTGCTGAGGCTTTCACCGGTCTGTGCTGACAGCTGTGGAAAAGGAGACCAGGGGATGTTGCTTTCCCCAATCCATGGCTAGTCTGACCTCTGTCCTCTGGCTTGGCCACCCGTGGGCAGCTCAGTCATTTCTTCTCCACCTTGGGCCATTGGTCCGTCTCCTCTCTGTTTTCTGCTAACTGTCCTTGGCCCTACTGTAAGGTCTGTCATCCCCAGCTCGTCCAGCAAATCCTGATGCCACTCCTCTCCCTTTCCAGTCCAGTGTCCACTCCAGAAGGTTCCTTCCACTAGTCTGGTCCTTTTCTCCTCCATCTTCTTGTTCCTCATCCAACATTCATCCTTCCAGTCATTCTCTCTTCCTTCCCAGTCCTATCCTTCCTTGCCAGACCATGCTTGTTCTCACCCAGCTCCTCCTTCCTTGGCTGCTTTCTCCAGCCTCTTTCACCATCTAGTCCTGTCCCCAGCCCTTCAACTCCTTGTCTCTTGTCTCACCCAGACCGGGTCCCACCCCCAGCCTCCCACTCGCTGCTCACAGTGCACGCCACCATTCCCACACCCACCCAGCATCCCTCGGTGTCTCCTCCACCCAGTCTCCCCCTGCATAATGATAGTTTAAAGCTGTTGAAACTCCACAACACACCAGTCTTCCTCCACAGCACCTGCCCCTGGCGCTTGACAAATATTCCTGAAGTGAATAATGAGCAAATCAAGTCTCAGCACTCCCAAGGTAGACTGATACCCAGAAAGGAAGAATGGAGTTCTCCAGGCTGGAAAAGAGATGGCTAAAGGGGTGGGATATGATATATGCTTACAGAATCACACATGGCCCAGAGAAGGTAAGTAAGAAATAACGCAACTGGAGAAATATGGCATCAAACGAACCTGGCAGGTGGCAGGATCAAAGCAACAGAAGGAGGTGGTTCTTCACACAGAGTGGGGATGTGAAGGGGTTCTAAAATTTTAAATCCACAGCTGAGAAAATGTACAGAGGAAAATCCCACTGAGGGTGAGTTAAGACAGAGAGCTCACAAAGTCCTGAGCTGCTGATGGTCTGAAGAGGGAGAGGTGCTGGGGTGGATCGCTCTGCTTGCCCCGTTCTTATACTCATCTTCCGACAGGCTTTCCTTACCCCGTCAGAAACAACGTCGTGGGCTGCATTGGCCTTAGGCCTGGCCAGATGTGGCCTGTGTGTGCACATATATATATATGTGTCGTATCTCCTGTGTGTATATAGGTAACTCTCTCAAGTCTCCTGTAAATGAGAGGGGTAGAACTGGGAATACCCGCCCCTCCAGACCACAGCTCCTGGTGGTCCTGGGTTCAGAGACAAATTATACCTTGGGTCTCTGCTGCCCTGGAGGGGCCTGAGTGGTGACAACATCTGTGGTGTCGTGTGATGCTCAAGACAAGAAGCCTGGCCCTGACAGCAGAGAATCAAATAGGTGATCCCAGGTCAGGGGAGCTGAGGAGCCTGTTTTAAACTAAGCTTTTCAGCACCCTCCCTGGATTTTGGCTTAGGCCCAAAAGGATGGAGTGGAGACTCTTTCCTTGCCGGGGAAGCAAATCCAGCCTTTCCCACTCAAGCTGCAAAAAAAAAAAACCAAAACAACAAACCAACAAAAACCCAACCGAACCCAAAAGCAGCATTTTGTTTCTCAAAGCAAGAAGATAAGATGGTGGCAAGGGAGATGGCATTTTGGTGAACTGGGCATGGAGGGAGTGGGACCTGCCTTCCCTTGGTACCCGATGCCGCCCGCTCCCTGGGATGCCGGGAGGGAGCAGTGGGATCGTGACTCAGCCCCCACGTGAGCAGGTTTCCTTCCTGCACCGCCAGCCCAGGCTTCTGATGTTTTGTTCGCCGTGAAGCTCTGGGGGCCAAACGGGAGCTCCTGGAAATCAAAGGGAAAGAACAACATCTTGGGCTNGAAGAGAGGTGGGAGAGCTGGAAGGAGGGCACGGCCAGGTCCCCAGCATGAGCCTTCTTAACCCCAAACTCTCCCTGCACACAGCAGTGCTCCTTGGATGCCCTTCGGCTGCTGGCGGGGACCCGCATGGGCTCCCTAGGCTCTGAGGAAGAGGGAGGGACGGGGCTTCCTCCTCCCCCCTGTATTCTGAGGGTGTCCTCTGGTCCTCTCTCTGCCCTGCTGGGTGGGAAACGGGACCCCCAGCAGCCCCTCTTGCATTGAAACGTTGAAATGGGAGTAAACAGGGGTGGGGAGGCAGCTCAGCTCTCGTTAACCACCCTGGACGGGAGATTGCCAGATTTTCTCTATTAGACTTCTCTCTATCAATGCCAAAGACAAAACTCAGGGTCAGAAATTGCTCACTGCTAGCAAAAAAAATGTCTGTAGACTCTCTGGTAGTGCCCAACCTCCACTGTTTGGCCCTGAGCCCCCCAGGGTTGGTCTGGCTGCATCCAAACCAGGTGGCCACATCCAAACCATCCCTGGGGTTGCCCTCGCTACCCCTCCCCAGGGCTGGGGCAGGACTTGTTGGCCTGGGCACTGCTGTGCTGGGGACTCTGGTAATTTCGCAGTGTGAGTGGTAGCGACTGAGGGCTGGGGATCTTCCCTGTCCTGGGTTCTTGATCAGTGTGAGCCTAGTGCAGGTCTCTCCATGTCCCTTCCAGTGTCCAGAGACGATCCTGAACACGTACCATCCTTCAGGCAGTGCAGAGGTTTTGGCTTGAGCCCTGTGGACGGTCCCAGAAGCACGATAGGAGCTGCATTCAAAAGAGGAGGGTCTGGCCAGCACTGGTCTTTACTTATTTATTGCGAAAAGATGGAGAAGCTCCCTATTTGTCTCATTCCCTCCATACCCACTGCACAATCTCTCCCTCCTCCCGAGCCAGCTGGGCGCCGCTGGGCTATCAGACCCAACTCTTTCCCCATCCTTCGTCTTTCAACATCTCTGACTCCCTGGATGGCAGACGTGGGCAGGAGCTAACCCTGGACCTTCAGCCACGGAGGCTGGTGTGGGTGGCCTTAGCTCCTGCCTTGAAGGGGCTCTTCTGTGCAAGTCCTTACTGGGGGCTGGATCTCCTCCAGGCTGGCACCAGTGGTGACGCGCTGGATTTGGCCAAGTGGGTTGCTGCCAAGGTGACTCTGGATTGATGCTGAGCCTTGAGCCCACAGGGTCGAGCTTGCAACTCGCCAGCCCTGGGCTCGTCTCCCCAGCTCCCTTTGCCTTGGCACCCTCCCAGCCCAGCCTCAGCGAGGAGGGAGAGAGCCCAGCCTGCCCAGCCTACCCACAGCCCTCCTGCCCTGGCAACAAACCCTTCTCCCCCATCACCCACCTCCATCCCCGCGCCCCTGTTTTCCTATTCCCAGCATTTACCCTCCCGCACGTAGCCCTGGGGGAGCCGGAGGACTGTACACAGAAGGAGAAGTTATTTTTCCTTGACATAAACATCCAAGCCTTTCCTCAGCCTCTTTGCTTGAAACGTGGAGGTAGGACCTGGACTCATAACATCCGGCAGGAGGGGTTGGCCTTATCTACCAGGAAACACTCAGCTCCGGATACATCCTCCCCTGCTCCCGGCACCCCAAGCAGCTCCCATTGGCAGTGCTGGGCAGGAAACCACTCAGCAGCTTGTCTCATTCCCTCCTCTGGAGAGACGGGAGGGAGGGCCTAATCCTGTCCTCCCTGTGTGGCTCCCCATGGGGTGCGGCGGTGTTGGGAGTCGGGGTGAGATGGGGGCGAAGAGAGGTGGAGGGGGAAGGTGTTTGCTCGCGAGCAGAAAGGGGTTGATGGGGGCAAAAAGGGACTTTGGGGAGTTGGTGGTGTTGAGGGGCTCCCTTAGGCTCTGCCACCGATTTGCAGGGTGACCTCAGTCAAGGCTCCTCGTCCCCTGCTCTGCCTCTACCTCCCTCCCCTGCCTTCTGCACTGAGAGCGATGGAGGGAAAATAATCATCTCCCAGCTGATTTCAACATCCAGGGCCCTCGCGGGGGGCAGAGACCCCTGGTGATAAGGGCAGCAGACGCGCTTAGTCCTGTTCGCAGCCTTGCTGAGATCATGTCCCAGTGCTGGACGGAAAAAGGGTGGGAGGGAAGGAAGTAGTATCTCCATTTTACAAACAGGGAAACTGAGGCACGGCGCAGGCATGTGGCTGCTTGTCATCCGGGTCTACCCCTGCCCAGTGGCACTGGGACAAGCAGACGTGGCCGGTGGAGTGAGGATAGAGAGGAGCTACCACGTGCCCGAGGGATGCAAAGGAAATCACCCGCCCTGGGAGGGCCAGGGCATGACACACACCACAGCTTCTGGCCAGCCCGCATCCCAGCACTGCCCGGGAAGGTGACTTCATCCCTGCTCCTGACGCCCAGCACCCTGACCCACACAGCCACAAGGGCCAAGGGCTGCCTGGGGCTGCCGGACACCAGGGGCAGAGGACTCACACCCTGGCCACCTCCTGGCAAGGAGAGACCCTTGCCCTGGCCCCACCTGACACCCCTGAGCCAGAGCCCAAATGTGGTGTGAGGTCATTTTCTCCCTTCCTGCAGCCCTGATTTGATCTTCCTGCTGGTTCCCAGCCCATCCCAGCCTGAAGAAAGCAACCCACAAACCACAAGGCTCCTCGGCATGCACAGAGACAGCCTTGGGCTCACGGGTTCGGGATGGGGAGGGAGGAGAAACGTGCCCAGGACTGATGCAGAACAAGTCCTGCTCGGGGTCGAGACTCCCCCAGCATCCATAAACCACCATGGCCATCGGTCCCCTGCAGAGATGTCCACTTTCCGTGCAAAAAAGGCTCCTTTCCACCTCTGTCAGCCAGTTATTTTCTGGCTGGTCCTTGCCGCAAAGCCCTGCATCCCAAAACTGTGCTGTGGGGTGGGGGGCAACCTGTAGCATTGCATTTTCCATCCCGACGGAGAAGGGGTGGATGGCTCCAGCCCCGAATTTCATCTCAGCTGCTGGGGTCCTGGGAGGTGGAAGCCGGCTGCTCCGGGTGCTGGGTGTGTGCCCGGATCCATCCCACGAGGCCTGGCTCCCAGGGAGCCGCACCTCGCCTTGGCTGCAGCTCCCAACGCCCTCGGGGTGCCCCGGCTCCCGGTTGGGGCCTGTAGCTCTTCCTGACGTGCAGAGAGCACGGGGACACACTCCCACCTCTCCTCACGTGGCTCCAGGTTGAGCAAGTGGGGACAAGCTTGGCTTGCGGGAGTCTCCATGCATCCCAGCCCAGCGGGCTGCTCCGGGCTAGGATGCACGGAGAAACCCCTTTTTGCAGGGCAACCAGACTCCGGCCACCACCGCATGCCCTACCAAGAGCTCTTGGCGTGGGCTTTGCCTCTGCCAACCCCAAATGCGACTCTGTCTGCGAGAAGGGAAGGGGGAGAAGAGGCTCGCGGGGTGTTTCGGTGGATCCAGGCACTGCTCGGGGCATGGAAACAAGGACCGGGATGGGTGGGAGCCGCCAATGACCCAGAGAGAGGGTTCCATCGGGGGGATAAATGCAACAGCCCAAATCAGGCACGCCGGCGGCGACAGCGGGAGCTGACCGTGTTGCGGGGCTGGGGGATGTGTTCTGTGCCTCCTCACCGAGGCTGTTTGAAAACTCATTACACCGTTCTCAGCCACGCCGGCAGCAGACGTGGCAGAAAGGGACTTTTGCAGGGTGCCCCGGGGTGGGTGCCCCTCTGATGCCCTGGGGTGGGTGACCCTCTAACGAGAGACTGCTGGGAAGGGAGCAGTCCCCTGGATTTGTTGATTGAAAGGCAGATCCAGGTTTGGGCACATGCACTTGGGCCACCCCTGCCATGAGCAATTTTTAATGCGCTGCCGGGGGGCTGTGAGCATCCCTCGGCCCTGGGGCACCACAGGGTTTGTGGGCAGAGCAGGCGGTGGGAGGAGCAGGACTTCTCCAGCCCCACTCCTGCTCCTGGCATGGTTTCACGTGAGTCAACACCACTGGGCAGAGAGGCCAAACAGGCTCATGGTGCCTCCCTCCCTCCAGCCCCGTTGGGGTGATTCACAAATCCTCTTGGAAGAGAGATGCTGCCCCGTTTGGGCTGCCTCACCAGCCATCTCAGCACTGCACCAAGCATCACACGCTTGTGCCGTGCTGGTACAAGAACCACCACAGTCCACGGTGCCATCAGGACGCCCAAAGGCATCCATTTCATTCCCCCTAAAAGGGAAACCAGCTGCACATGGCCGGGGGGGGGGTGTGTGGATGCCTGAGCGATGGGCAAAGGAGGAGGTGGCCTGCATGATGGGGGGGTTGTCTCCAGGGGGGCTACGAGTGGGGGACACAGGACGACCACAAGCACAGAACAGGGTCATGTTGGTGTCTCCCCAAATACTCATGCAGCCTCTCGCCTTCTGGGACGGTGGGTTCCCTGAGTCAAAGGGAAGTCACTTACGGAAGGCAAGCCAGCCCAGTTGGCTTGGGTTGCCTTGGGTTGGGTTGATTGACCTCTGGAGACCCCTTCCAGCCAACACACATAAGCAGGCATCACAAAGTGCATTAGGAAACTGGCTCCTCTGCTTTTTGGGGCCGAGCAGGAGGACCCAACCTGGGAGGACACTGCTTTGGCAGGTTTGCACGGCTCCACCTCAAGGACCGCAGGGGCACAGCTTAATTTAACGTCTGGCAAAAGCAGGCTGTGATGCTGGTCCACAGACCACAAGAAGGACTACGCTTTTCTCTTCACTAGTGAAGCCTGAAGGCCACCCACCACCCCACATCCACCTACAAGAGCGCCTTTCACGCAGCTCCCCAAATTTGACCCACACTCCTTTTCTCAGGCCTCATTGCCTTGATCTGCATTTGCCCCGAGGACCCTTTACATGGGCCTCACGCTGCGGAGCATCTTAAATGGTGCATCAGCACGAACGGTGAAAGACAGCCTTAAACGTGAACAAAACCCACGCTCCAGACCCTGGCTCGCGCTCCGTGACTAGCCAACATCACGTGTGCTCACCAACACACCGAAGGCAAAGCTTTGCCTCCAGCAAAACATCTACATAGGACCCGGCCTTACACGGTCGTATTCATGAGATGTCGAAGGCAGGATCAAGGCCATCAAAGTGCCTTGCTGCCCCCGAGACACACCGTGAAAAGTGAAGGCATGCACACAACGTGCCTCGAGTCGGTTTGTTAGAAAGCAATCCACAAGTTGTAAAGATAACCACGGATCTTTTTTTATTTAAAAAAATGGAAGTAGAAAAGTTTGGCTGAAAATACCACCAACAACAACAAAAAATTAAAAAAATAGCACTCACACAGGAAATGTTTCTGTTTTGAAAACTTTGTCAATAGCTACAGCAATTTAAATCATAAAACAATCATTGTATAAAAACATATTTATTTAAATTAAATATTTTATGCAAACTCATATCTACACTCTTTCAAAATGCATAGAGTCACACAAAAAAGATGGAATGTATTAGCTTAAAAACCTGTGAAGTTGTGGGGGTTTTTAGGTATTATTTGCAATTATTATTAATACACATTCGGGACTGAAACCAGAAAATCATAGCCACGCTACTAACTAATCATTACCAAGTGCCATACAGTAAACACTAAGATTAATCATGTCATATAACTGATTTAAAATAAAGCTTCATCTTTATGAAAAGGAAGAGAACTCGAGCAATACAAAATCCGAGGGGAGGAATAATGGAAGGAATAAATCAATGTACAGCTTTATTACAAGCAATAATACGCCGGAGTTAGAAGAGGCATTGGGCACTGCGGCTCGAAACGTGAAGCGTTCGCCTTCGAAGGATCTTTCATAAAAAAAAACAAAAACCAAACAAAACAACCGTGTCTGCTACATCATCACCTCTTTGCCCAAGCGCTCATCCCGGGACGCGATCCCAGCCCGGCGGGGAGAGCAGCTCACGCCGCTCCCCCGCTTCGGGAGCGATTCTGCTGGGAGGCCAAGGGGAACCCATGGATGGGGGTGGACGCCGGCCGGACCTTGCCTTTCCAAGCCCTGCTCTTACCCTCCTCCAAAGGCACAGGCTGAGCGCCTTGGGGGCTGGCTGCCTCCCCTGCAGCCCCCCCGCCGGCCCCGGGGCCAGCCCGGCAGCATCCCTGCTGCCCCGGCCCCTCTGGGGATGAAGCCCCCAACCCGTGGGCTGGGGGCAGGTGTAACGCCCCGGTACCGGTGCGCTCAGGCGGGTCGGGGCGGCTGCAGCAAGGCCGGCACCAGGAGCCGAGAGCGGCTTTGCGGACGGTGTGGTGTGCCCCTTTACCAAAATCTTCCCTCCCCCCCCTCCCCGGCCCTCCCCATCCCTGCCTTTCCCCCTTCCAGGGGGTTTTGCCCCTGCCTGGACTTCAGACCTGCTGTTTGCAGGATGCTGTCACCCTCCCGACTCCAAAGCAGAGCCGGGGGCACCCCAAAATGAGGGGCAGCATTCCCACGCTCCCAGGAGCATCTCTGCTTTGGAAGAGGGACTAGACCAAAGGGCTTTGGCATTGGGACATTCCCCCCCACCCCAGCCCCATTCGGAGCAGGGCACCCGAGGCTTTGCACCGGTGGCGAGCTGACAACCGAAATCCTTTACCTACACCACCGAGGAGACTCCACGGTCCTCGCGGTTCGGACTCAGTCACCCTGAGGGGCGGCGAGCGATGTCCCCAGGGAGCAACGCCTTGTAATACTGCGTTGGGTCCTTCCTCGGCCGGTCCAGGCGGCCCCGGCCGGGGGTCTAGGAGACGCTGTAGTTATTGTAGTAGGTGGCCGTGGCATCGGCGAGGACGGAGATGAGGCTGGTCTCGGAGGCGTGGGAGCCGCCAGCCGCCGGGACGTGTCCATTGACCAAGACCCCGCCGTGGTGGTCGCCGTGGCCGGGGTTGTTGAGATACTGGTCAAACTCGTTGCGGTCCATCTCCCCCAGGAGCTCGGCTTGGCTCAGCTGGTCCAAGGTGTCAAAGCCGTGGTGGTCGGGCGGCGGGGAGAGCTGGCCCAGGTGGGCATGGAGGCTGGGGGGGTGCAGGGAAGGGAAGGCGGGCGTGTAGTAGCTGGGAGGAGGAGGAGGAGGAGGAAGGGGAGGGCAGCGGGAGGCTGGAGGGATCATGCAGGTGGTGGGCTGCGGCATGGGGCTGAGAGGGTGGTGGCTGCACGGGAGGGAGCTGCTCCCGTACTCCGGGGAGTAGGTGGCTCCAGCGAGGTGGGAGCGGTGATGCTCGTCGGGGCAGGGCGAGGAGAAGAAGCTCTGCTCAGGGTCTATGGCGTCCAGTGGAGACATCTCCGGGGGAGTGGGCAGCCCGTAGGGATAGGTGTCCACGCTGGTGCTGCTGCTGCTGCCGCTGCCCGGGCCTTCCCGGTATCCCCGGATGGCTGGCAGCCCCGGGCGAGGGGGGTACTCACCCGTCCCCTCTTTCTCCCCCCCGGCCCGGCCGCAGGTCCGCTTGTCCGGCACCGTGTTTTGGTCCCGCGTCAGGCTGCCCAGCAAAAACCCGGGGTCCACCCGCTTGCAGATCCGCTTGACCTGCTTCTTCCGCCGGGGCCGGTATTTGTAGTTGGGATAATCTTGCATGTGCTTCACCCGCAGCCGCTCGGCCTCCTCCACGTAGGGACGCTTCTGCGAGAGGCTCAGAGCCTTCCAGGACTTGCCTGAAACGGAGAACAGAACTGCCCTTAGCACCCGCGGAGGCTGCATCGGGGCGGGGGGAAAGCGGCTGCCTCCCAAAGCCTGCAGGCACACAACTCATGGGCAAGGCAGGGGATCCCAAATTCCGAGCTGGTGCGCACGGAGGACACAGCCCGCAAAGCCGGCAGGAGGACGAGACGGCAGTGGGAGGGTGAAGAAGGGGGGTACCGACGCCATCGTAGGTCCACCGACTGCCCTTACCCCAAGTCCCCAGACAGGGTGGGCTCAGGGTTAGCCGAGCCCCACCGCAAACAAACCAGGGCAAGCAAACTCCCCCAGCTCCGTGGCCTGATCCCGCAATGCCTCTCCGGGGCGGAGAGCCCGGCTGCGGAGCAGGGACGGCCGAGGCCATGCCCGGCTGAGCAGGGGGTCGGGACATGGCGTCCCTGGATGCGTCCCAGCCCGTGTCCTGCTGGGACTCGCACCAGGGCGTACGGAGACCCGGGTGCCGTGACCTCACTGTTCCCTGCTTGAGATACACAAAATGTCCCCAGGATACAGGACAGAGAAGCAGCAGCGGGGCTGGGGGGGGTTGTATCCCACGGTGAGGCTACCCCAGGCTGTTCCTCAGGGTACGGGGAGAAACGAGGATACGGATCAAAGCCTTTGATGCCTTCCCGTTGCCAAAGAGGCAGCAGAAATAACACGAATAAACTGAGACGCTGCATGGCAAAGCAGCGAGGAGAAAACCCAAACCACCAAAGCAAACACCGCAAAACTGGCCAGAGAAACACAAACTTCGGGTAAGCGGCCGGACAGCGAAGCTGTGTTGCAATTCGGGCGGCTCTTTCTCCGGCTGTCTGGGCTGGTTATTTCTGTTTGCCCTCTTGGTTTTGCATAAAAAATGGGGATGGGGCTAAGGGGGAAAGAGCGGATGGGGAGTGGGAAACAAATGTGTATTCAAAACGGGTTGTGAGCCGCCAAAAGAAACAGCAGAAACACCACCCTACCACCCGCCCCCCCGACATGCAATATTGGGGTGGGCTGGTAAGTTTGGGGACAAAGTGGGACAGCAAAGACAGGCCAGAAAAACTGGGGGATCCCCGGCACCGGCAGCCCGGGGGTTTGCACCCCAGCAGGGTTGACACCTGAGGGGTGGCGGGGTGTGCACGGGTGCCTGCGTCCTGGGGTGCGGGACACCATCAGGCTCTGCGCCCTGAGGGGTGGCCGGGTGGGTGCACGCACCCAGAGTGTGGGTCACCGCGGGGGGTTTGCACCCCGTGGGGTGGCGGGGTGGGTGCCTGGGTGCCTTCTCCTTGGGGTGCGGGACCTCAACAGGCTTTGCACCCCGCAAGGCAGCCCGGTGGATGTTGTCCCAGGGTGCTGGACCCGGGAAGGCTTTGCGCCCTGCAGCGTGGCCATGTGGATGCAGGGGTGCCCACCCACTGCGTGCCGGACCCGCCTGTATCCCGTGGGGAGGATGCAGGCACCCCAGGGTGCCGCTGGCAGACCCGGGCAGGGCTGGCACCCCGCGGGGCAGCAGGGTGGGTGCATAGGTCCCCATCCAGGCAGGGCTTGCACCCCCGGGGGTGACTGATGATGGGCGCATGGGTGCCCACCCCGGGGTACGGGATCCGGGCAGGGCTTGCACCCCTGCCCAAGGGAGATGGGCGCACGGGTGCCCACCCCGGGGTACGGGATCCGGGCAGGGCTTGCACCCCTGCCCACGGGAGATGGGTGTACGGGTGCCCATCCCGGGGTACGGGATCCGGGCAGGGCTTGCACCCCTGCCCAAGGGAGATGGGCGCACGGGTGCCCACCCCGAGGTGCCGGATCCGGGCAGGGCTTGCACCCCGGGGGTGACCGGTGGGTGCAGCACGGGTGCCCACCCCGGGGTACGGGATCCGGGCAGGGTTTGCACCCCAGGGGATGGGAGATGGGTGCACGGGTGCCCATCCTGGGGTACTGAATCCAGGCAGGGCTTGCACCTCCAGGGTGACCGATGGGTGCAGCACGGGTGCCCACCCGGGGTACCGGATCTGTTTGCACCCCCAGGGGTGACCGATGAGCGCACGGGTGCCCACCCCGGGGTACGGGATCCGGGCAGGGCTTGCACCCCGGGGGTGACCGGTGGGTGCAGCACGGGTGCCCACCCCGGGGTACGGGATCCGGGCAGGGTTTGCACCCCAGGGGATGGGAGATGGGTGCACGGGTGCCCACCCCGGGGTGCGGGATCCGGGCAGGGCTTGCACCCCTGCCCACGGGAGATGGGCGCACGGGTGCCCACCCTGGGGTGCTGGATCCGGGCAGGGCTTGCACCCCTGCCCAAGGGAGATGGGCGCACGGGTGCCCACCCCGGGGTACGGGATCCGGGCAGGGCTTGCACCCCTGCCCACGGGAGATGGGTGTACGGGTGCCCATCCCGGGGTACGGGATCCGGGCAGGGCTTGCACCCC
>VZTL01009310.1:68914-81238 GCA_013400535.1 Scopus umbretta
AAAAAAAAAAAGCATTCATTTAAGTTTTAGCAAACAAAGGCCACGAGTAACATCCACGAGCAGAAGGCTGCCTGTGAAAGGCTAAGGGACAATACACGCAGTGAGGTAACGCACAAGAGGTGCGGAAGATGGAAGGCGCGTAGGGAAAGAGTTAAAAAATCAGCACACTGCAGACAAGAAAAATCCTTTTCATATCTTGAAAGAGAGACACTTAGATATCCTTGTGACATCTCATTTCACTCTAGCTGCACTGCTGAGGCTAGCAAAACCTCTTTTCCTTTGCATTTCCTTGCAAATTACATCTGTGCGTTAGGCGGAATATAAACAAAACTAAAGGAAGAGATTTCCCCTAGGATCTCTCTATTGGCACCATACAGAGATCCAAACATAGTGACTTCATCTTCCCAGAAGCACCTAAATCAATTCTAACCGTTCTGTTCTCACCTTGAAAAACAGAGGAAGTATGGTCCGGCAAAGGGAGCACAGGACTGGGAAGGTCACGTTTCCCAAGTTCTCTTCCCAGCTGGTGGGAAACCCTGGAGAAGTTATTCCCTCCAGCTCTGGCACAGGCTATCAAAGCACAAAACATGCCTTATCAACTATATGAAACTCGCAGCCGAACTGAGAGTTTCATCAAGTGTTTGTAAAGAGATTTGTAAAGTGTTTGTTTGCTTTGAGATCCTTCAACGAGGTACCACAGATGTGCAAGGCACTACGCAAGTACTGAAATAACCCCGCTGTTCCACTCACCGGACAGCGCTACGTGGCTTCGACGCTTAACAGCGAACAGCCACACCACAGTTTTTGTCAGTTCTGCGATACACCCGTATATAACCAAATCATCACGAGATTCTCAAATACAGGATTTTAAAGGAGCGGGCAGGACTATAATCGAATCGGTGCAAACTGGTTTTTTCGTCCTGTACCCATACTCTAAATGTCAATGCCATCAAACGTCCAGGACAGTCATCTCGGTAGGGTAGGTATTGTTCACGTGGCAGTAGTACTGCAAGGCACACTCGGAAGCAATCCAAGTCTTCTTCACAGAGTAGTTTACTACTGTCATGTCATTTTCCCTGGAGGTGTTCAAAAACCGTGTAGATGAGGCACTTCGGGACATGGGTTAGTAGGCATGCTGGTGTTGGGTTGATGGTTGGATGATCTTAGAGGTCTTTTCCAACCTTTCTACGATTCCCTCGCCACTTTTCATTATCCCTATGTAACGTGCGTGGAACAGGCAGCTGCTGTTAATCCTTTCGCGTGAGGATTCGGAAGACCAAACCCTTCTTGACTCTTGAATTCAGGGTTTCTTCCTACACCCCACAGATACAGAAGAAGCTGAGTGGACTACATGAGAATTAACAAGTGGGCTTGGCCAGCCAAACTGTGAATACAAGCAAAGGTATTAACAAGGGCTCTGAAGACTTACGATGCTGAGGTAAGCTGCTGAGAGAAAGGATGCAATAAAAATCATTGCAAGTACCCAGAGGAGAGAAAGGAGTTCTGGTAGCAATTCTGAGAGCAAGCAGAGTCAGCATCACAGCCTGGCTTCTGGCGGAGGAAACTACGTGTACTTTGACATCTGAAAGTAACAGCTGCCTACGTAAAACTTCAATTCTAACTCTTTTCTGATAATAACTGTAGAAAAGCCTATCTGTGTATACATAAAGTGCTTCTAGGAGCATTCGAAGCGGATAATTTAAATGGCCAAACCTTCACTCCTTTCCCCTTCCCCTTAGAAAATGCTTCTCAAAAGGAAAATACACACTTGAAACTCTTCCGCCTCTTTGCTCTGAGAGGGCAATACGCCGGAGAGCTGATCCACGTACCGAAATCAAGTCAGACCTCTGTGCAGGGGTACAGACATTTCCTGTTTTTCAGCACAAGCAGCGGCTGAGGAGCTGCTGAGAAATACCTTGTGTCACTTTTTAGTCACTTATTTGTTAAGTGTGCCTTCATCGTGACTTGGTTCCTTTTCTCTAAGCAGGTGTGAAGAAGTTTTCGCAGCACAGGAAAATGAATCAGAATGTTACAGTCTAGAGCAGCATAGACCACAAATGCCAGCAGAACCCCCCTGCCTGAAAGCATGCAGACTAAAAGACAGATGCAGAAAAACAAGACAAACAGCAAGAATGAGAACGGAAATCGGAAATGCAACTGCACAGATGCATACGCACATTTTTTCTTCTCTCCCATCTAAAAGGGTCTGAAGAAAAGAGTTTGTCTGAGGAAGGGGCTTTATTTTTCAAGGAACATCACTCATGCAGTGTACCTACAGTTCATATGGATCTTATTCTTGTTTTCAAGAATTCAGTACAGCCCTGCAACCATAACCAAGCCAGGTACAATCTCCCTGCAGCCTTCTTTCATAAATTCCTGCAATTTTTCTTTTGTTTTTTTTTTTTCCTTTATTGCTGCCTTCAGTTTTGGTGCTTCCTTGCACAACTATTCTGACAAGTCAACTCCTGAGATCGATTCAAATTAGCACCCCTCCTCTCCCCCCACAAACCAGCCCAACTCTTCTACGCTGTGCTTCATAGTGCTACTCTGTCTTCAAACACACACGTTAAGAGTTTAACTAACCATGTTGCCCGTGTCCTACCTTACCCTTTTACTCTCTGATATGTGTAACATCCTGCCCTTGTTCTGTCCATCATTTTATTGCACGCTCTCTGGGGAAGTAATTAGCCCACATGTGAGCACTATATAACATAATTAACAAATAATAACCACTGAGAAATGTAGGCCAAAAAAGCAAAGTTATCAGAGCAACATTTCTGCAGAGACTTGTATTGTTCTGTACTCACTTGCAGGGTTCCTGGAGGCACGTATTCTACTCCAAGCAGCATAAAAGCAAAGGTGAACACTGTGCTTTAAAGACGACATAAGATGTTCTGACTTTATTTGGATTTACAGGCTTTGCTGTTTTTCCACATTCGTTAACATTAACAGCAGTATTTACACAGAACACTACAGTTAATAAATGTCAGAATTCAAGGTGAAAGTCTTATAATTTGGTCCTAAATTAACTTTGGCAACAAGAGTACCAAAGGAAGGAAAGACAGGATGACTGTAACCATGAGCAAGATGCAACACAAACTTCGTGACATCATTTAGTATGGAAACACTGCTTGAAGAGGCAAGGACAGAACTTCGGTTCTTGAGTATTCAGCCCCGCACTCTACAACAGCTAGTAGGGAATGGCAGTAATTGTTGCTGTCCTAGCGGGGAAAGCCTAGAAACTCCCTCTTACTTCAGCAGGAAACAAAATATTTCCCATTCCGAGGCTTCCTACTGTAGGACATGCATTTCAGCCTCTCCTCTTGCAGACTTGCTAGAGAGTGTGAAGAGTCCTGGGTATGCCTTCAATGCTCTCTCTGTCCCCTTGACACTGAAAAATAAGTCTGGCTGTTAAGGTGCCAAAGCAATTAGACAAAGGTTTGTCATAAGCCCGAAGTAGACTGCCCACTTCATGGGGCCCTGGGGAGCTAAGGAAGCATAAAGAAGGATGAAAGAAGGGAAGAAAGGGAGAAAGGATCAGTTTGGAGTGGTTATTGGGATGAAGAAAGATGGCACTTGTGACGTACGGAGGAAGAATAATGTTCAGGAAAGACGAGTGAGAAGTACGTGATTGCATCTCCACGTTTCTCTTCCTTGAGTATGGTAGCAACGGTGACCATACTCCGAAATAGTGCTTTTAGACCCAACAATAGCTGATCCTGTCTTGAGACACCATATTAAGGTGGTTCCTACTGAGAATATAACAGTGAACAGACTACTTGGGCCACGAGGCAGGTGGAAAACCTGTCATCAAGCAACTGGCACTACTTTTTGGGTAATCCCTGGAGACTGCAAGTGCCAGCATGACCTAGGCAGCCTTGTAGCCTGAGCAAGACAGAGCATGTATGTTGTGACCTGTAACAAAGATGCTGGCTTCTCATGGTCAGTTTGTGAAATCTGCAATCTTTGGCAGAACTTTGGCGTGCTCAACCTGCAAAATCACTCATCTGTTTTAACCTATGCAAGCAAGCCATTTGAGGAGAGAATAGCTTAGATCAGCATGTACCGTGTCTACACTACCAAGGTCTGCTTCAATGCCAATGGAAATCTTAACTGAAGAAGACAGGTCTTGTCCTTCAAACCTGACGGACAGCCACATGATGTTGAGACAATTTTTACCCTCATGGACACATCTCAGCTTTGCTGCTCGTAGGCAATCCAGCTCTGACCTCCCAAGCGTTAAAGGCGAAAACATTTCATTTATTTGTGTTTCGCATCCGTACCTGTCCAGACTGCTCTTGGGTTTACATTACCTTCCTTCCCTGGGAGCAAACAGCCTCACTTTCCACCTTCAAAACCCTCCTCAGACTTAATTTCCTTTGGCTTGCCTTCCATGGCTGACCGATGTGTTTCTGCTCTGCTTTTCTTGCCTCCCTTCAACTTGTGCACCTTGCAAACCGTAGCCTTCATTTCGCACCCTTCTTTGCTGCTTCCCTTCCTCCTTACCTTACCTTTTTTTTTTTTTTTTTTTTGGTGATGGTTGCTTCTCTAATTTTGACCTGGGTGAGTTTTAAAGACACACATGTCTTTCAGTATGCTAAGTATTAGCTTTATAGTACTGCATAAAGATTTAGCGGTAATGTAAAAATCGACGAGAAAATCCCCATGCCTGTAATTCCAAATAGATTTCCTAGGATTTTATTATTAACACTTTATGTAATGCACTAAGGGGAGTGAAGTGCTCTGTGGTTGCCCAGTGAACCACACAAAACACATAACCTGTGCCTCAAGGGACTCACAGGTTAAAGCTATGAGTGGGTACAAAGCAATACAAATAATTGCCAGGTAAGCAATCCCGCAGGCAGTGTGCATATTCCAAGCCGGAACATCTCTTGGCACAGGAGCTTCGAAAATTAGTGGGAATGGGATGCTTATCACAGCTTAACAGCAAACTGCTCCAGGAAGAAGCAGCAAAATGAAGAGAAGACTAGGAGGAAATGTCAGATTAAAGGAAAGACCGATTTGTTCCCAGTGTCTCATTTTTCCTAATACTCCGCTGCCTACAGGTAAGCGAAGGCAAACAGTGTCAGCTTCAGTCCCTCAGCCGCGCTGCGGGAAGCTCTTCTCTTGAGAGGGTGGTGTTGGCTGGGGTCTCAAACCCTTAGTGGAAGGCTTGGAGTAGTTCACCTAGATGTCCTAAGTGTACTGAAGCAGAGAGAAATCAGATGCCAGTCAGCACAAAGTCTTGCTTTATGCTGAGCACTAAAAGGGCATAGAGAAAAGAGGAAAAAAGACCCTTGCCCAACAGACCTGCTGTGGTCAACCCCCCCCCGAGTGGCCTAACATTCAGCAAGAGCACAGAAGCTTTAAAAGACTTTGTTTACCCTCAATTAGACTCTAACAATCCACCCTTAAAAGCTGCTTCTACTTTTGCTTTACCTCCTTTCAGTCAATCTTTCTACTACCCTGCTCTCCGTTCATTAGGTGAGCCCTCTGCTAATCCCTTCTGCTACCTCAAAAGCTGGGTGGTCCCTCCATCTCCGGCGGAGCTCCACCACCAAGTCAGCCAGTCTCAAATCTCGGCAGTGACTCAGCAATGCCAGCTCAAGTTTTCTTTCTTTCCTTCATCACCCCATGCTTAATGCCATGAGAAAAGCAGGGGGGTGGAGCCACGGGGTTTTTAAAGGAGTCATTCCAAGCACAGATGAAGGTCACGGCTACTCCAAGATCCGAGCTACGTTCTTCATTTAAAAAACAGATAGTTGTAGTAACTTTAAGCAAAGCAACTCGGCTTCCTGTGGTTTTGCATCTTGTGGCTGGATGACCCCGTATCTAATGAGGCGCAAGTTCTGATAGAAGCTGTTCCTGTGGTTACGGCATTCGTAACGGCTTTCCTCTGTGTGGATTCTCTGATGTCTAATAATACAGTTGAGCCCAGCTGGGAAAACAATTTGTCTTTCCTCTTTATGCGACCATTTATTTTCACAAAGAGTAGGAATTTATATTCGTAAGGCTGCTGTCTGCCTATGTAACGTGGTTGAAATCAGTGAGAGAGGACGGAACAGACAAATGGAATAATCATACATGCTTACTTGACCTGGAAACCAGGCTTAAAAGGAGGTAGCACCTCAAGTAGTTACAATAAGAGCAAAAGAAATTCAGCGTTGATAAATACGAAGTAATGCACCTGGGCGAAAGATAATCTAACACTGAACAGTATAAAAATGAGGAAGTCAGGAGAGATTTCAGCAGTCCATCCAGCCTGCTACTGCTCCTGACAGTTCTGTGCATTCAAAGTGTAGTATACATTAGTAGTTGGACAACTTTAAAAGCAGCATGCCACACAGACACAGGTTAAAAAGAAATTCCATATAACGCTGATTAAAGAAGTCTGAAGTCCCCAACAGTAAAGCATGCCAGCACTGCTTACCATTAATGCACATTCACACTACCCTTAAACCAGTTTCTCAGACATATCTCCTTCATGAGGACATGATTTGTGCTAAAAGGTGGGTGTTGATTTAAGATGGAAGTTAGGCTCAATGAGAAATAGGAAAACAATAATGACAGTATAAACCACCACGAGAGGCGATTTAGAGTAACTGGCTGACTTTGTGCTGAAGCAGATGAGAAGCAGTCACAGCGTCTGTTCCACCACCTCTGCTGCAGAGGAAATCACCTCTGGAAAAAGGGCAATAACATACAACTGGAAGTGGTGAGGGTAAGGTGCAGATGGCAACCATTAACGTGACTATTTTTGCAGCAATCAACACCTCTTGAAGAAAAAAGGAATCCATGCTAAGTCATAGGTGGTAAGAAGCCAACACATCACTAAAGAGGAGGAATTGTTCAATTATTATTCTGGATATGAGCATTGCAAATGCAGGCACTAACATCCATGTTACAACCTGTTATCAACCGCAGCACGTTGAAGGGATTAAAAGCTAACGTCGCACCACCATTCGTCTTAAAATCCTGTGCCAGGCAGGGTCTTCCAATTGCTCAGTTTAAATACCCGTACGGTTGCAACATCAGACCAACTTTGTTTGTTCCTAATGAAAGAGGTGATTCACTTCCTTTCCAGGAGCTACACTGTAAAATGTTGATTAAAGCGCAAACGGCCCCCAAAATTGAAAGCAGAGCAAAAAAGAATACAAAGCGAGGTGTAAAAGAAGATGGGAGTCGAGGGGAAAATCAAAGCAGAGAATTCACCAGGAGGTAGAGATTTTATCAAAACGATTGGTTCATTAGGCAGAAAATTTGACTGTGCATTAACAGTGTACAGTAGTGTTTTTCGTTAGTGAGTTCTTCAGGGCAGACACCTTTGTCTTTATACTTGTAAAACACCAATTAGTATCTTGGGCAGACTACAAACAAATCAACATTAAAACAAAGCAGCAAAATAGAACCATTTGTCTATCCTGTTATGCCTGGAGTCACGAGGACAGATTCAACTCTCTGGAGAGAGATGATATTCTCTTTTCTCTCATAGTCCTACCCGTGTGTGCTGCACGTCTGTAGTAGTTAAAAAGCACAAACTTTGATTTATCTCTCTGCTTTGGTTCAGAAGGAGTTCACCACAGGAATCCGCTGTGGGAATTCTTGTTACACTTCTCCTGTATGTGTATTCAAGCTAGCTTTATCAAGTATCAGTGTAAGTGCAGGAGCAGAGTCCTCTGCAAGCTGTGAAGCCCACCCAACGTTGCACGAGCCAGTCCTCTGGCATCGCTGCTTTCCCAACATGAAACTGAGGGTCTCTGTTACACAACCTCTGAAGGGATATGGGCACATCTGGGAGCTGAACGCCTGCTGGAATGGAATGAACTAGTCATACAGGGTGGAAGGAGCCAGACACGGCCCAGTCTCGTCCATATGGTTGGACTGGGAAGGGTTGCTGGCACAAACTATCTCCAGAAGCGTACAGGGGGTTTTGTCTTGGAGAGAAAGAACTCGTTTGCTTCGAAGCAGAGTTTGGGAGGGTGTTTACTTATGTGGATGACTAGTCACCAGGATCCAGAAGGGAAAAGGAGGACCAAGCTGTATCAGCAAAGGCATACACAGTAACTCAAGAGAACTTAATCCAAAGCCACCACAAGCTTCCTTTTCAACCTGCCCTACCCAACACAACATCTTCCCCCACTTCCCACACACACTTTCTAAACTGGAAAAGCCATTTAATAGTGTTTAACTCCTTAAAATATGTTCAGAGGAAAGGCCAGACACAGCAAAAATCTGTTGGCTTTAGGTTCACGGTACCGGTTAAGATGCCACACTACAGATTCAGAGTCGGAGCCTTCCCCCGAATCGCACTAAGGGCCGGCCAGGCTGTACTTGCTGTAAGTAGAAAGATGGTAATTTAGACTCATGATTGAAAAAAGCTGAAAAAATGCCAGTCACATCTCTGTCTGGCATGCCAGAAGCTATTAAAACCCTAACCAAGGCTACAAGTAGGAATGCATGATTTGGGGCTTACGATTCCTAGAGCAACCTTAATGTCAAAGGTCGGAAAAAACCAGCAGTCTTATCTCCATGTTCTACTCCCCATGGTAAAGAAATAATGATCTTAAATAGTAGTGACAGAGATGCAGTTTTAAGAGTTGGAAAAGCCTTCCCATGTTTAGTCAAGCACACAACAGACTGTGCAGAGTTTGTGGAGTTCAGGTAGGAGTTTTTTTTTTTTAAAACATAAATTCAGTGGTTTTTTTAAAACACATTGGTCATGTGACTTACGCAAGCAGAGCTGATCCCTCTTAAGAGAAAGGGTGATGGATTTGATGAGCCCTTCAGGTCCTTTCCAAACTTACCTCATAGGAAAAGAAACCTAATGCACAGGAACACAGAAGAGAGGAATTAATAACTGCATCCTACAAGTGAAAAATGGTTCCAGATCTCCTTGCATCTCGTCCTGAGCAGCTCTGGTGGACAGCAGCTTCGTAGCAGAAAAGGGTGAAATTTAGAGATCTCATGAAAGAGTTAAATATTCAAACAGGTAATATGTGAATTTGGAAAGAATTTGGCCACCAGAGCTACTTCCCTGCAACAGTTACAAGAAGCTGCTGCCAATGTTAACATCAGAAGGCAGATACTGACAGGTTTTTTTTGCCCAGTCAGATGCCAGTATTGACACTCATTTAGACAAGCCAGTACAAACACGCATAAAAGGACATTTTCTATAGCAACGGCTTCTCAAGTAACTAAGGAATTTACCGACAGCCATGAAATCTCTGGCAGGCGGGTGGAAGGCGGTGGGGTTAGCCTCCCAAATGTCCCGGGGCACGGAAAAGCTGATGCGACTCACGTAACAACGGTTCCTACCACGCTGCTGAAGCCTGGGTAGTTTGAGAGATGAGTGACAGCCTGCCCGAGCTGTGCCATATGCAACAGGAATTACTGAAACTTGGTAACGTGTCCTTTCGGACGGTGGCCAAGTGATGCGGAAGACGGGTGATAAATTACAGTTGCGGGTCAGGTTCCTCATGAGAGGATGGAAATTTTTGCAGAACCAACAGCTACTTGAATTTTTCTTTAGACTGGAAAGCGAACAGCAAGTTCCCTTACACAAGAGTGAGTGAGCAGCTCTTAAAACTCAAAGCAATAAGGAGCATCCCTTCTACAGGAAAGCCTCAAAATGCTTTACCAGCGTTAGACCTAAACAGGACCAAACCACTGTGAATAAGGGAAACTTGCAAAGAAATACAAGTTACAAAGCTACGAGTAACGAAGGGTGGGTAGAATTACCATCCCAATTTCTGGCTCTGTGTTTTGTGCCCCAGTTCATAGCACACCATCTAACCAGTCGTCGTGTAACTTCGTGCTAGAGCAGAAGGTAAATCTAACGCAGAGAGACGGAGCTGATCTAATTTTGCAAAGCCTAGGGGAAGGGTGAGCTGTGCACGACGTACGGTATGTTCCCTCGCAGACTGGGATTTTCACACCCAGTGCTCAGACCAGTTTCCAGTTTTCCTGTCTTGAAGAAAAGGGGATGTGGGTGTAAGCTTTGGAGCTGAACTCCCAGCTCAAGCTGCTCTGCTTCTCAGAAGACCAGCCTCAGCATCCCTATATCTGGATTTTGAATCCAAAACTGTCAAAATGTATGTTTTTAGTCCATCACTAGTTTGAAGGTAGACGAAAAACCTTAGCCTCGACACATTTAATCTGGTCTCACATTCACAGCACTTTAGGAAAAGATTTTGCAACTTTCACCCGCAGTTGTGCTTTTGTCTTTAAAGCAGAGCTGATAATAATACAAATCCTGGAGAGCTGACAGCCATGTGAGAAAGACAACGTGAAAGGTTCCAAGATGATTTTTTAAATACCAGAAGAGAAGGTCTGTATAGGTAGCTGACAGTCTGCTACAGATGACAGATTAGCCAACTCTACAGGGTACAATTTGCATCTGATTCATGGGGACTGGAAGAGAACTAGAAAGTTGAGATTATAATGAGATTAATCATACGACTCGGGATCCCATTCATCCTGCTGCTGAAGGGTCCTAGGGTTGCTTTGTACTATCTGAGCTGCATTTAGGAAGTTATTTGGGGTTCACTAGGACAGAAACATATCTGACTGGAAGGAGGGAAGAGATAAGAGTTTGCTGGTTTTCCAATCAAAGCCAGCCCGTATCACAGTTATGTGACCACGAGCTGAGATTAAGGACTGCAGTAAACCTCAAATTCCAGACTAGAGCTGAAAAGCTTTGAGATTTAATGCTAATAATTCATACGGCTCTCACATTTACCAGGAGTGACTGTTATAAAAAAAAAAAAAAAACACACCACAATCAATCTGGAGGAATCGTTCTGCATCCTGAAACAAAGGGAAAGGATGAGATCATACCTATTTCTTCAGCCTCGGTGAGGTCTCAAAGTTAACGTATGAAACAGATGAGGAGACTCGTATTAGCAAGGCATGCCAATGTCACAGCAATAAATAAATGTTCAAATAATAAGGCTGCACCTTCAACTGATGTGGCAGCATACTACACTGCTGTCAAAGTTGGGCAAACCGCATTAGTCCCAGGATCCCTGGGTAATTGGAGATCTGGCGCCACGCTTACCTGAAGGTAGACTTCAGAGCACAGCCACTATATAAAGTGCTGGCTTGCCAGGCAGGCAGTCAATTAGAAGAGAAATACTGTGCACTTCTAAAGTCTCTTTCCCACTGTGATCTCCTGTGTTGAACTTGGCATTATCATGGAGTTCTTGGGCTGTCCTACCAATAGGGACACCAAGGTCCAGCAAGCAGTGAAGCAGCTTGCCCCAAACTGCAGAGCTTCAATATTTGATGTGGGAATCCTGGTTTTGTTCCTGGATTTCTAGTCCTGGGCTTTGGCTGCTAGGATATATTTCCACATGTGGCCAGAAGAAGAGCTGCAAGCTGGGGCTTCTTGTGCCTACTGTAATGGTGAAAATTAGGAATGAAATCTAAGAATTAAGTGAAACAGAAATTAGCCGGTCTAACCAACGCATAACCGCGTTTGTATTTCACCAATAATCAGTTACCAACCTAAAGTCACAGCACAGACCGTGGCTGAGATCCTGAGGTCTGGTCACACCAAGGCTCAGGCAGTCCTGGTGGAAGGTTCTCTTTGCTCCAATTCATATTCCCTTTGACTTAGACCCTTCATTTCTAGGTCACATAAAGACAATACATAAAAGAAAACCTCTGATGTTTGTCTATAAAGACACTCACTGTCCAAATAACCCCTTCTTTGAGGACAATTTTTGCCTGACCTTTGTTCCAAATCTGATAGCACAACTCCGATTTTCATAACAACCTCTTAGAAAAAAAAACAGCTACTTTTTTTTTTTTTTTTTTAAACTTAATTCACCTTCTGGTGGAAGTCTAAACAAACAATTAGGAGTCATGCTGAATTTATACCCTTTGGGGAAAAAAAAAAACCACAAAACACTACAATGTCTACCGAGATGTCTATTGACCCAGCAGTTATCAGAAATGTGGGGTTGGGTGGGTTTTTTTTTTGTTGGTTTTTTTTTTTTCTTTTGCTGGCACAAAAACAGCTTTCTAAACAGCCAGTGACCCACTTTCACCTAGCTGGCCTCTGAAGTTGAGAGAAGATTCATACCCTCTAGACGTTAGAGGCTCTGTTTGAAGTCACTGCTGTCAGGAGATGGTCAGTTTACGTCTCCTGTCCTAGGACAGGAAAAGGATGCACTCTCAGCTCCATGTGTTGCTGTGAGATAAGCACAAAGATTTCTGTCCTATGCCCTTATCAGCTTTTCCTGCTACTCTCCAGAACAGACACCACCAAGACTGGCAGTAAAAATTAAACTTGCTTAAGCAAAAGGAGAAAGAAAAAAAAAA
>VZTL01009310.1:81276-98804 GCA_013400535.1 Scopus umbretta
AAAAAAAAAAAAGAAAAAAGAGTAAAAAAAAAGGAAACTCAAGTATTTCTCACAACTGTAATCCAAAAGGTTGAAGTTTTAGGAAAACATTAATGTCAGGATTTTTAGGAGCACTGAAAACTACCTAAAATCTTTGGTACCCTCACTATAAACTAATTTCCTCCTCCAACACACCCAGGATCACTTATATTTTAAAACATATCTCACTAGTTAAATAGCAGTCTTTACTACATGAAAGACAGAAATATTCCCCTTGCAAATAAAACAAATTATCTGGCAAATGGACATTTCTTGCATATGGAAATTATGTTGATATAGTAACATTTTTCTTCCATGGTTTCCTTTGCTTTTCAATTCTCTTTCTGCTGCTCCCTCCTTCTCTTTATGTTATTTTTGTCCTTCCACCTCAGTTTCTTAGCATGCAGAGGACAGGGTAGACAGAGCCTCCAAGCACCTTGGTTTATCTCCTATCTTTCCATCACCTGCCCACATATGATTTAATTTATGGGTGCTTCCGTCTCCACTCTGTATAAAACTGGTGTTACTTCTCATTAAAACATTGCCATCCACACGTGAGATGGACTCAACATCACAGCAGCACCTTGGCCCAATAAAGGGATTTTACAAAGTTAAACGTTTGTTTCTAATCTTGCGGAAGACGCGGTTGTGCTTCCCAGATTCTCCTCAAATACTGCTCTGGTGGGTGAGCAGCACTGTCAGGATGCTATGTCCATGCCTATATGTCTATGTTGTTGTCTAGGTTGTGTTTTTGACGTCTACTGACACAGTTTCATTCCAGGGATAGCGCAAACTGCCTGTGCAGGGCAGGTCCAGGAAACGGACCCCACCACCCCTGGCTTTACACCAGTCGCCCAAGTGATAGCAAGTGGCACTGACATTCATCACTCCAGCTGGACAGATATACATCCCAAGTGCCCCTTTAACACATCAACACCACTTCAGGAGGCATCTTCAACTAAGACTTGAACATATAGGTGATAAATACCTCCCAGACAGAAACCAAGGTCCCAGTCTCTCGACAAAGCCCCATTTTCACCTACCAACATATAGAAAACCAAATCCCATTTAGCGTATATCCAGCTATCATTGCCACATGGCATATTTCAGAAACATCAGCAATTGCTCTTATGCTCCTCCTCAACCCTCAATATACATCATTACTAAAGTTATGACTGCTGGCCATCTATTACTGACTTTCTGAAGCACCAAAACACAATCCATTCTTGCCCACAGAAAGGAAATAAAACGGCATAGTCATTTTACACATTTGGTGTAAACCAAATACACGAAGTCATGGGGTGCCATGAAAGTGGGAGGAGAACTTTATTGATGTGCAAGGTATCACTGAAAGACAAGCCACAAGGAAGCCGTTGGGTAGTCCAAGACTCCTGACTTCTAGACTCACTTTTGCTACTAATTTTCTTGTAGGAAAAGGTATCTGGGGTAAAGTTTAAAAGAACAGTCCGGTTTCACTTTTTAAAAGCACACAAGTTCCTCAAACAAAACTTTCCAGGTGACTTAAAGACCTACCTATATCACTACACAGAAGAACATCTGGAGATCCAAAATGAACACAAAGCACTGAAGCTTTAATCCATGTATTGGCTCTTTAGTGCAAGCAGGACTTTCCTGTTAGGTAAACAAAGAAGCTTCTGAAATTTTGCTTTTGAAATGAATGTGCCCCTGATACATTTTACCCTTAAACCTGACTCAGTATCCTCCAATATACTTCCCTACATCCACGGAATACCACAACTTACTTTGTTACTCTTACTGCTATTGAGTTAAGTTTTCAGAAGGAAGATGTTGATATATTAGCATTTCTCTAAGTCGCCCTGCCATTTCTCTTGTTGTTCTACTACAATAAAGAAAAATTTACTCACTCGAATCCCCTACGATAATATGAAAACATGGAAAAGATTGATGATGAAACGATCCCTTGGGCAAGACAAGAACTACAGTGATGGCATAGAAGGTGTCAAACATTCCTTCAGAACCACAACGGGAATGAAACAAGTATTTTAAGACCCTAATCACATGAAACCAACAGCAGCATTCTGGATAAAACAGTGTGTGTGGATGTGCATGTGTCTGGGTGTGTTTATCCCTAGATATCAGACAGAACAGGAAAGGAAGAGCTGAAACACTTGTCCAGAAAATCCTCAAAAAGCAAACACAGCCAGGACAAATTTAGAAGCTTTACTTAGCTGTAATATCAAAGGCAGAGCTGATTGTAAAAGTAACCACCTCTCAAGAATGGCAAAATAAACTTACACAAGTCTCAGGAGGAAAACACTGATCAGAGACTGGATATTGTTAACTGTTGCTGTTTTGGTTAAGCGAGGTCCTTTTTGACACTACTAAGATAGTCTTGTCAAAGAACAACAAAAATGAAAAGCAAAAAAAAAAAAAGACAAAACAAAAAAGACAAAAAGACAACAGCCATCTCAGGGGGAATCTGTTTGGCAAAGCCTGGCTTTGAGCTGGTGTCTGAAGAAACAGAACTCGGAATGAACTTCCTACAACATTTTTTCTTGTCTCCTTTGGAAAAGCAGTACAGGGACTTTTGCAAATTTCAGTAGTCTGATTGGCAACTTATGTCTTGATCAAAGCAAAAGTCTGAAACTTTCTGAAAAATGAAAAAAAATATTTCATGTTCAATTCAGAAGAAAGTTTCCCTAGCAGAAACTAGGCTACCTGAATTTATTTTTATTATTAAAAAAGGTTTCCATCAAATAAAATGAGCCAAACAGTGACACATTTTAATAACCTCTGCCTTAAAGACGTGCAGTTTACATAGATCTATACCCATTACCTGGATACGACACCAGTGTACTGAAATTGCAATTTGAAACTGTATGACTTTCTACACAGTGTAGATTAATTTGCTTACATTACACAGAAAAGGATTTACCTTGGACTCTGGAAAACATCCGAATGTCTTCTCTTACTGTAACCATAATCACAAACTTATGCTCAGAAATAGAGTGTATTGAGATAGGAGTGTGGCATCCACCCACCCCTGCCAAAAAAAAAAAAAATAGAGAGGGAGGGGGGTAAAACAAACAAACAAAAAAGAAAATCCTGAACTTGGTTAGCAGCACGCCTTGAAATTCCTGCTACTTCACCTGGGGAAGTCTACTTTGAGGATTCTGTAACAGCAATAAAGCATGTGTGTCAACATGATCTATACCATCCAATGGATAAAATTGGCTTCAGAATTCACCCTCGGAGTGCCAAACTCCCGCTGTCTAGATATTCAGAAATTTAAGTGATGTCAAGCAATTTCCCTTGGCTTAAAGTAATGCCAGTAGACAGACACTCTGACGCCAAGAGAGGATGATGGCGAGATAGTACGTCCCTCTCATTTTCACAAGAACTCGAGGGAACTGCTCCCATATCTTTTGCAGAATTAATCAAGATAAGTTAATGTGTGATAACATGTATCTGAAGCGCTCTGAAGGGAAGAAAACCTGAGCAGCTTCTGGCTCTCCAGGATTAACTATAACAGCTCTCCAAGAAACACAAAGCTTTCCTTCTCTGCCCTGATCCACCCCCAAAACAGAGTTCGTACTGTGGAGTCAGAAACATTGAGGATGAAAGTCTGTCACAGGAAGGCGACATGACGGAGAAGCATCTCGTAATACAAAAGCATGAACGTGCTATTGATGCTTTTGCACCCTGGCACAAAAGGTTTCTACCTAACCTGTAAACGCTCCTCCTTCTCTTACTCTTAAAATACTCCACAGTAATACTACATAAATGGTTTCTGCGTACACAAGCAGACATCTTGAGAGGTTTCAGAGAGGTCTAAACCATATTTTGTTGCTACATTACTAACGTGAGACATTTTACATTAAATGCAAAAGTCAGAAACTACTGGAACATTTCACTTGTGGGGAAAGTAGGGAAGAAAAAGGCTTTGATAGCAACCACGTAAACTGGAGTAAAAAGAGTCTACTACCACTGCGCGCGCACACACACACACTTTTCCCTCTGTAACCGAAGCGTACCAAACAAGCTGCTGCCTTCCCAACCTGTCTTGCCTTTTGTATGATATTCCTTTTTATTCTTCCAAAAGCTCTTTCCACAAAAACAGAAGGAAAAGACGAGCTTGACTTCTCCTTGCGCCGTACCCAAAACTTTAGCACGCTGGTTTGCGAGACAGCAGAAGGTGGGCCACGGGCCGATTGCAAAACCCCCAGCTGCAATCCGCTCACACTCAGCTGACGGGGACGAGTCACTGCATGCAGGCAGACACAGGCAAGAACCAATTCCCCACAGCAGTCAGTTCCTAATTAAAAAAAAAAGCTAAGGGAAACACAGTAAAATGAGGGTTTTGTAAGATAATATGGGTTTGCTTACTTCTATATAAACTACTCGGGTACCTCTCTCGCCCCCAGCTGCCAAACACTTGGAGGTAAGGCAGTCTGCAGGATGTTTCTCTCAAAGGGGCTATGGTCCTTTGATTAAGAGCTTGAGAAGCACTGCCTTCCCCAGTGTAACACAGCAATTAACACAGTTCTCAACCAGCTATCAGCGTCTAAAGACTCTAGTATCTGTGTAGCTTTATTCATCACAAATGAGGTACTTTGTAGATTCAAGAAGTCTTCTAGCCACAGGACGGTAACTAACACACCAGGAATCACATGCTAGCAAGCAAATATCTGCATTGAGTGCTTTGAAGTGTTCAGAGGGAATTCCCAATGAGTGCAATGAATTAGATCTAATTAATAAACCATGCTAGCAAGACACGGTCTGCCTGTATACTTGTGCTCACGATCACTTCTAGGCACATACAGGCACAGATGCGACGGTAGGCAAGCACCAGGCATGTGTACATTTATTACACAAGGACATCACGTATAAAGGGTTAGATAGCCAAAGGCGTCTAAAAATATCACCAAGTATTTTTACAGAAAACACTATTCGAATGGAAAGCTCTCGTGCTCCATTTTCTCACCTGCACCGTTCACAAGGTGACATATATAAGAAGCATCCCTGATGGCATGGATTAATAGAGCAACTTCAGAGGATGAGTTTCTACCCAGGTATTTATATCACCTCCCATTGTGAGTGAGCTGACTGTACTTACACAAGAAACTGTAACCCAAAAAAAGGCAGAGGTGTCAATGCATCAAAAATGAAATCAAATAGGAAAAAAATTCCAAATTTGTCTGTTTTGTATGCAGACGTGTTGGATACGGAATAGCCTTCTAAATGAAAGGTGATTTGACCAGCATATTTCCCCGAGGCATAATTTGCCTTTCTAATAAAACAATAACTTCCCACTGGGCAGCCATGAATAATATTACCTAAAATAACGCACGTTTCTTTAATCCAGGAATATATGGAAGGATGAAAAAACCCCCCACTTCTACGCATAATGAATGAACAACAAAGCAGCAGGGCTGACATCAAAACCTCTCTCTTCTTCAGTATTTCAGAGTTATTCTTGCCAGACACTAAGAGTGAAAAACTAAAATCTTTCAGCTCCAGGTGTGTGAACCTGAGTTCCGAAACCTGTATTACACAGAGAGGCTATTTTCAGAGCTAAACGCTGAACCGTCACAGAAGGCTGTGGGCACTGGACGGATTGCTCTAACTCGGATCAGGAAGAATATTTAGGTGCCTGACTCTTTCAGCTCCTTTATGCTTTTGCATACTGATACCGTTTTAACTATGCAGCTACGTGTTACGTTTTGCATAGGACCTCCTCTCACGCAGGCCAGACGTCTTCAGAGATGAATCGGAGGTTTGCAGTGAAGGAGGCAGAGCTCTACAGGACCACATCTCATCTGGTGCCAAATGCATAGAGCCACACGAACGAGAGTTTCGCGATTAAATTAGCTGAACGCTGAAATTCAATTCTCTTTTGGCCTGGGCCACAAAGCACACCGATATGAAGTCACGACCTTAATTTTTGTTTCTCTTTTTATAAGTGCCTGTCAAAAACCTCAATCTGAAAACAATTCAGAGCTCTTCCTAAGTCAAGAGTCGTAGTACTGTGGATACATGCAACTCTACGATTTGAGGTAATATGAAAAAAAAAAAAAAAGCTGAGGTCTCAGCTAGCTCAGGCTGCAAACCTAAAATCAGTAGACATCATATGGAACGGGGCAGCTGCACCCAAATTACTCCTATGAAGAGATCCTCATTTGTGCTAGGTTCCTACAACATGCCAGGGTATTGTATGCAACTGTCATTTGGCCAGGGACTGTGCTTCCAGATTAACAGCACAGAGAATCAGAGGCCAGTGAACAGGCTGGTACCCCAGCCTTTTAAGTTTACTATTAAAAAATACAATTTTTGAGCTCTGCTGTCCATCAAAAGGTCGGGACTGTATCCTCTCCATCTCATAGCAACATTGTGAGAACTGGGACAAATGAGGGGGGAGTTCTCCTCGCTCAGCAGACTCCTCCAGATTTTGACTCAACCTACTTCGGGATGTAATGAACTGTCCTTTAAAAGTACCTTTACAAGTACTCTTCCTTAGACCATAGAGGAAATGCTGGAAAGAAAGGATGTAGATACTGCTGTAGCAAACAATGTAGAAAGCCAGCAAGAATATTCAGAATTCTGTCTTCTGAGCAGCATTTGAATTGTATGTAGTAAATAAAGACCAAGGCCACACCCTAAATGAAAACAAAACAGTGAATAGTTGTTCATTATGTGACTGCTATTTCCAGAGAAATGAACAGTACATAATTATGTAATTAACAATTATGATTGTCTAAATAATCTCACTGTAGAATTGGAGCTAGTCGAGTTACACGATCAATCTCAGATTTGGCATTTCAAGTTTTTTCAGTACTTACACAAATTAGTACTTGAACTAGGTTCAGTATAACATAGTCTGTATTGAGAAATGATACTATATAGTGCAGAAAAAGGGTGAAATAAATATTATACCCCTAACCCTATTACGTAAAGGTCTCTCGGAGACGCAGTCTGACCCACTTCGACCCACACAGGCTACAGGCACAGCCAGCTCACCACATCCACACTCCACAGCCAGCCCAAACTCTGTCTGAAAGAACATGCAACCCCACCTTATGTAAGTACAAGCATGAAATTCAGTTGACAGCTTCAACTTTCCTTCTGAGACAATCCACACATGTCCTATGTAGGGGAAAAAACGAAAAAAAAATTGATATTTTTTTTTAAGTCAAGTACTGTCAAGACAGCCTAATGAAGTGCATGTAAACTTTTTAAAGACAGCAGAGAAACTTCTTCCAAAACCTTGCTATAAAAACCAAGAGCAACATCCTCTGCCCCAAACACACAATTTTCACCTACAGTGCTTACGACACGAGGCAGTAATCGTGAAGCATTTTAGAATTCTGAGTACAACCAAAACTCAAATGTACACTTTACTAAAAACTAACTGGAAAAAAAATCTACACTGGACGGTTTGACTCTTTCTACTGTGAAGCTCCCTTATTTCAAACGCACAGAAGCTAAGAGTGCTCTGAAATATCACACAATGTATCAGCCCGCACTGAAATTCAGGAAGCCACCCTATATATGTTATGTTAAAGCAGCAATGGTTTTTACAAGTACATATTTCATTGTTTGCCTTATGAATGGCTTCTTTTTGTCGATGCCTCTTCAAGAATCTTCTGAAGACAATTCAATTTTTAGTCTTATGGTTTACACTTCAGAATGGACAGAAACCCAACTTTTCTTTCAAATAAAGCCAGCTGTTCCTCCAGGCGATGACATTACCTCTGAACCATCCAGACAGGCACTGAAATCGGTGTTACAGGGCTTGCAAAACAGAAAGTCACTTCCCACTCAGATGGTTAAAACCTGTCTGTAGCCTGTTGGACTCCTCGGAGCAACTGGATGCTCCAATAGTTTTGGCAATACACTTTCCCATTTTCACTGGGGTTAGCCAGAACGAGTTTAGACCACGTTCCTGTTAGCCGACTCTGGCCACGGTAATCTGCGCTTGTGTAACCTCAGGTACAAAGGCAGAAGTTTATCTCCACGTCTGAATGCAGCTAGCTTGCTTTGCAAAACCACCTGCAGTGAAAAGAGCAGATCACTGAAGAGATCTCCAAAGAACGGTAGCCCACTGAAGAGAGAGTTCAAGGTTGTTGGCTTGACACTCAATAGCTTTCCTTAGTACCAGACAAACATTTTAGAGACGATTCCCACTATCCAGCATTCGTGGCAGTTAGTCTCTACAGCAGCAAGGAAACTCCTAGCTGCTGGAAGGAGGCTTCCTTGAGACAAGTTCTTCATCGCAGTAAGATCCTGGCGATGGAATCCATCTGTCCAGGCAAATGCAACTGGCTACAGTTGTAAGAAAAATCACTTGTACCTTCAAACAACTCTGGTTTGTTCACACATCACCAGGTGAAATAGGTAAAGCAGGAGAAGTTATTCCTCTTCATTGACAGAGAAAGAAGAATGAAAATGATATTAAAATGTTTTAAAAGTGTTCAGGAATGGCTTCAACAGGAATTCGGGGCAGCCCTCAAACCAGAGAACAGGTGCCTGGGAGGTGTCAACCCTAGTGATCTCTTAAACAGAAAGTTAACTAATAATATTAGAACAAAATATAGCAAACCCTATTGATGCTTTTAAATGGTGAGCAACACGCCTTTTTGCTTATGTATTTGAAAGACAATTGAATGGCTTGGGTCCTTCCCAGCTGGTTATAGGGTGGGGGTACAGCACACAGCTCTATACGCCACAAACCTTTCTCTCCAGCAATTATAAAAAAAAAAAAATATAAAAAATTAATACTTGGGTTTCAGTTACTGCTAGAACCACCACCTTTCAAAATGATTATTTCGGAGAGGGTTTTCCTGGTTTAGAAGCCATACTCTCATGTTACGAGCTGTGTATCAGTCTCACATCCACATTCTCTCAAACATTTACTGTTCAGAACAGCCTTGGGAATTCTAGGCAATTAAACCAGCATGCCTCAGTTTCCCCGAGTGGAGAGAACTAGCAAATGTATTACAGGGATATTAAAGAGTTAATTAGGTCGTGCTTCATGCATCGCAGCTTCACTGTTTCAGCAAGTCTCCAGTAACACCTAATTAACAAATCTCTGCTGAGCTGTTTCTTAGAGAGCTCAGCACTGGTGCTCCACGCAAATCGCCTTCAACGTGCCAGCCATGCGGCCGCGATGCCCCCGCTGCCCCTCCGTGAGGGGCTGTCGTGATTCTTCTGGCTGGCTTTAAGCTGCCATTCATGCCCCCCCTGCCCAATAAAAAAGTTTATTTACTAAACTTTGGAGCATTTGGTACAAAGCGAAAAACAGCAAGCTACATCAAAGCCTCCCTATTATCACTCCCTAGTGAACTGTGAAAATATAAATTCAAAGCTGACAAGCTAGTTAGACTTTTAACTAAAATCTGGGTGCAATTAACTTTAACCATGCCACTCTGCTACTGTACTTCTGGCACCAACTTTGAGAAGTGGCCCAAATTCTTCTGAGGAACAGAAAGACCATTTATCTACTATATTTATTCAGGGCAAACCTCCTCCTTCGTGTCAAGCAGGGAATGTAGCGTTGCTGACTGTGACTGGCAGTGATAAAGGAGCTGGCATGATTTTCAAGTGAGTAGCATGTCCCGCTTTCCCGAATGTTAGAGAAAAGTGAATAATATGCCCTCCTAAATAAGAACCTGCTACCGACTCAGAGATGCACACTGGGGAAAAGGTGCCTATAAATTACTGGACATATTAAGCTACTGCCTTAAGAAGGTTTTCTGCTTGGATCTCCTACGTAAAGGTATTTTTATTTGCAAAAGTTGATTAAGGAAAGTGATTCAGAAAGAGGGAGAGAAGGATCATTTGTCTGTGGTCAAGTTAGGAAATGGCAGTAATTTACAGAATAATTTGCATACATGTGGTGCCTTCCAAGGTTCCTTGAGCTCCTGGGCACATGCTGTGTACTGAACCATTTCAGCAGTACCAAATCTGTAAGAAACTGTCACAAATCTAACGCCTTATCTAAGCATCCATATGGAAAGGAAAAGAATATAAAGCTTTTATGTATTTGCAGTATATGTATATAAATCAAGAGCCTTGTACCCAAAGCTCAAGCCATTCAAAATATTTATATTTAGTGGCAGCTTTTAAGCTGGAGGCCAAAATCATCATATTCAACAGAAAGAGGTGACGCTCAAATGCACAGGTCATACCTTAAGTGGGTTAAATGGCCCACTGGTCCTTTTCTCCTCCCCTGCTTCTTACATGTTACATCACTATATTTAACCTCTCAGCTAGGATTAATTTCCCCCTACTTGAGGCATCTAGCTTAACTCTGAAACAACTGGAGAATATTGTCTTGACTCCATCATTATCAGCAAATCTCCACAGCAACAAGATAGCCTGAAGGACAAAACAAGAAAGCTAAGTGGGTACCTCTTGCATGACACCCTGAAGATGACTGTGTGTCAGGGCCCTTAAGTGGTATTAAACCCCATGACTCTCCCCTAAGAGCAATCTCATGTTTTCTTTCAAGGACTTCAAACTCGGGAACACAGAGAATTCTCCTACCAGCCTGACAATACAGGTTCCAGAAAAATTGGTTACTAATTAGGACAAAAGAATTTCGCAGCTTTCAGTTCAAGACTTTTAACCAGAAAATAAAAGCTGATTGGAAAACTAAGTACAAAAAGTACTTTACAGATGTCACAGCGAAATTCTAATATTTTGTTGCCTGATATCAATGAGATAATTTTTCCTAGTTACCAACCTTACAAGCTTCCTCTGAGCGTGCTAGCAGTTCCCATCCCTCCAGCCATCCCTGCCATGTTCCCATGCTCTTTCTTTCAAGAATATCACCTGTATTTTTTTGACTTTGCCCCACGACAGTCTGGGCTCAGTGCTAGTCCAAGGGCTTTGTTAGGTGACCGCTCGCAAATCTTGCTGCTGCAGCTGAAGAAGTCAGCAACCCAGCCCTGCACATCTCTGCTGAAGGTTACCGTCATCCCTACACAGCAAAATCACCACTGAAGAACATCTGCCTGTAAACCATTCAATCGAGTGCAAAGCCACCTTCACTGACAGGTTAAGCTAAGAAGCCACACGGCAAACTAGTGACTGAAGCCTATGTAGGCTTTTTTCATCAGCTGACTGCAGCAGGGCAGGTTCCTGAGAACCAAAACATCTTACATCCCCATGAATTTACCCAAGCTCTTCTGTGCTCAGCTGAAGAGCATTTTGTCCCACTAATACTTACAGGAAAGAAAGAAGCTTCAAGACTAAATGAACTTCAATTCTGTGAGTTGAACCAGTATCTGCAACAGCCCTGCAAGGCTTTAGCTATCATCAAGCCTGCGGAGGGGCCAGACTCTGAGGTACAGAAGGCATCTGGGACCAGACAGGCTCTACAAACCACGTTGTGAGTTCTGCCATCCAGGGCCAGCTCTGTGGGTTAAAGCTGAGGGGCAGCATCACCACTACACTGGAAGATTCCCAGAAAGCCAGCACAAGCCAGGACTGGGCATGAAGCCCTTTATTGTTATCAGTGTTTTTGTAAAGTCAGTTGCCAGGAGTGACAAACCTCTGTTTTCTAGTAGCAAGTGTTAAAATCAGAACACCCAGAATTTTGTTGCTGAAGAGCAGGGGTTATAGCGATGGGTGACTCTTGGAGACACCCATTTCCCTACGACAATGGAGGAAAAAGGAACAGGCCGTATTTTGCGCCTTTGGATGCGATCCATTGCAGTTGCTACACACAGCATTCCTTTGCCATTTGGTAACTGAGAAACACTAGGCTTATTAAAAAGGGGAAAAAAAAACCAAAACCACCAACCCCGCAGTGCTCTGGTTGGTAAGCACTGGTCAGAGGAGGTCTGCTGTAATGAATGGATGTCAGAGAATCAGCAGCTCCAATGATACATTAAGTACTAGCTGTCAAAACAAGGGCTGCTACTTCACTTGACCAGAAGCGACCATTTATACAAACACTCCTGCAGGTAGATACTTCTTCACTTCTTGCTTGACCTCAACTTTCCAAGATTCACAAATCTGCAGGGTTACGGACCCTCGCCCTCAGTCGTGCAAGTAACCCGATGCTCTGGAGCACGCTCCTCCCGCCCGTCCAGATTTTATGTAAACAGCCTTGCTTTTGCAGGGATTTCAGAAAAGCCGGAGACAGTCACGCTTCAGGAACCTCTGCAAGTTTAATTAAGTTACAAAGTCCTAAAACCACAATATGGCTTTTATGGGCACTATGACTGTAAAGTTCAAAAGGTAAACAGGTAAGCACATACAGTACACTTCAAACAGCTCTTCTGGTTCTCCAGAAACCATCAGGAGAAACTGAAAAGTGTACGATCTACTTTGCACTTAATAAACATTCTCGCTTATCATCTAAGTATTTCAATGCACTTCATAAAGAACTACACGCTTAACACAAATTAGGCTACTATCAGCTACAGGGGGTGTGTGAATCATCCCCAGATCTAGTGATTGTGAAATTGGGATGCAGAAAAGTAACTTGACCCAAGGCTGCATAACATGTGAGTAGGACAGTGGTGAAAGCAAATGAAAGAGCCCTGAGTACAGGCTCCCCGTGCCTCACCTGAGCCACATTCCTGGGATCCACTGCAGGGCGATGTCCTCTGTAGACAAATCACCTGCTCAAATCCATCTCGGCATAAAAATGCCAAGGGGCTGAGAGAGAGGAGTTTAAAAGCAGTGATTAATAGAAGGCTTAACAAAGCATAAGTTAAACTAGGGACATTTTTGCCTTCTAACTTCTTCAGTGGGCAAGTTACAACAAAAAACTTCCTCTTCCAGTGTCTTGCTGACGTGTAAGATTACACAATTTTCTCTCATCACCTCAAAGTTTGGCCCAGCGTTCTCACTGCTTTTCAGATGAAATGTAAATCAATGCCCGAGCTTTCAGCATCAGCACAGATATTAAGAGGCTGAAATTAGGTCAGCTCGGCCAACACTGAATCGCTCCCCACAGAACATTCATTCTTCAATTCAGGAGGAGAAACGTTTTTTGGTAGAAGCAAACTTGAGGACTGGATAACCCGACAGTCATGTGTTTCATTATATCACTGCCCCAGATTCAAGCTGAGTAGCACCACAAGGTTTATATAAGCAGACAATTACGGTGGTCTTCGTGGAACAATTTGAGTTTTGAACTGATGCCATCGCTGGACAGACTGAGAACATAGAAAAGGAAGATATTTAGAAAACTTAATGACCCACTGGGCTAAACATGTTGTTTACTGATTAAGGACGGGATACTGGGACGAGCTGAGCCAAGCAAGTAAATAAAGGATTTGGAGCTCTAAGATAATTTGAGAATTGTCGGAGGACTAGATGACCTCAGAGGTCTTTTCCAACCTTAAAGCTTCTATGAAATAGCTTTTGCTCTTATGTGACAGCAGAGGCATACAGAGTTAATAGGCCCCGATATGCTGTGCATCAAAACGGAATTCGAGAAGTTGTCTGTGCTGCTTTCTGTGACACTTTCCACACCAAATTTCTTAGTGTCTTAATACATTAGTAGTTGTGGAGAAATTCCACATCTGCTGCTATCCAGAGGACTTCACAGTTATTTTAATGAGTAGCAGCTAAACCTAGGAAGTGTTCCAGGTACCTTGGAGTGTTTGGTACAGGCTAAAGTGCTTTTTGAATACAGGTAAGAGTTAAAGGAGTAGATGAGAGGTGGGGAGGATGAACAAAAACACTCCTGCTTAATTACTTACACTACTCCCCTTTTGCTTCTAGAAATATATGAACAACATTCACATTAATAAGACATCAAAGAAATATATATACACAAAGGGTTACCTGAACTAACAAATAACTAAAATTGGATTTTTCCCCTCATCTAAGATTTTTTTACTCCATTATGAAATATAGTGGTCTAATAATAAAATAATATTGTGAATAATAATTTTAAAATGCACCTGCAAGCTTGCACTTGACTGCAGCAAGATGTTTGTAGCAATGCCTATTCCTCTAACTGCAAATATTCATTGCAAAACATACAAGCTGATTATTTTAAATAGAAATTCTTTTTAGAAATTTTCCAAAGAAAATCGATCATATATTCTGTGAACTACAAAGCATCTCCTAATTAGGATTAGCCTTTGACTAACTCGCAGTACTACAGTAACTTTCTTCTACTCCCAGGCTTACAGCGATTTCTTTGTAAAAAGTATTGAGAATAAATAATTTTCTTTCAAGTATTGAAGTACTGACTGACATTTAAATTCTTCAATATTCTGGAAAATAGGATTTTAGGGCAGAGAATATTTTTGATCTTTTCTTCATTTGTTAAAAAACAACCTGTAACACGCAGGTGACATAGGATCTAGTTAGCCTGAGCTGGGTTGATTCTGCTGCTGTCAACACATCCCAGCACTCGGAAGAAATTAGCTCACGGTGAGAACAGAGCAGATTTAAAATAAACCCCAGCAAAACAGAAATAGGAAGAAAGAACTAAATTATCAGAACTCTTCAACCCTGCAGATAGCCACACTTGTCACCCTCTGTCCCCTCTACCGTCCATGGTCACATCATCCCTGGTCTTGTCCTTTTCATGGGAGCTTAAAGTTCAGCGTAAGGGCCACCCAACAAAGTATTAGCGCTTAACTTTAGCTGAGGTATGCGCGAGCTGGTCACCAAAACAGCCCCGGTGATTCTGGATCCCAAAGGACATGAGCATTTTCTACCAGCAGGTTAAAATTTATCTGTGCAGAACCTTCTGGAGGTCCATTGCAAACTACAACAAACTTCCACAGAAACGTTATCATAGACACATTATCCTCTGCTCCAAAGCCAGAGCACACTTCAACTTGTCTTCACTAATACCCACTGGGTTCGTATTACTGAGAGTCTGCCAAATCAAAACACTTGAATGCACAACCGATTTCCCCCCAAGGAGAGAAAGAACAAACTACACACAACAGAGAGACGTCACATCCCTTAATCCTGTGCAGGGAAGAGTTCGGACACTGTTACATGCATGGAAATTTCAGAATCTGTACAGTACAGCACCCAAACGCTTTCCAACTCGGCAAAACTCAGGTGTGCTTGAGCTCCCCTCCATTGCCTTTTCTGTTGCTTACTTCAGCTGTTAGGCCCTTGCTTCCTTGCTCTATCCTCTCAACAACAGACAAGCTGGCTTAGCAATCAAAATATTCATCCTCAACACCAAATCCGAGGTCCTTCCCCCAAAACATTCTGTGATGGAGAACAGCAAGCCATCATCATCAAGATACTGGCAACTGACATACCATTTTAAAGATGATGCTAAAGCAACCAGAGCATGGAAGGCACCTGCTATCCCACCACACGATCATTTTCTCCATCATAATCTTCCTCTTTTCTTAAAAGTATCCCTATACACGCAGTTATTAGCAGGTGGTCAAATTAGTGACATGTTCGAGACATGGTTTAGTGGACATGGCGTTGTTGGGTTAAAGGTTGGACTAGATGATCTCTGAGGTCTTTTCCAACCTTAATGATTCTATGATTCTACATCAGTCAGCAGGTCACATTTGCCTGTAGAGATATATATATATATATATATACACAGCAACAACACAATTATTCAAAGGAAGCACACTGGGGTTGATGATAGTTTGCAGAGTGAGGCTGTAGGTGTCGGGAAAAACACAGACAATGGATTTCTTGACCTTGTCTTATTACTTTGAGAAAACTCAAATGAACCCAAATTAACTTCAAATTGCCAAACTTTTCAAACATGTCAGGCAGCTGAAGTGAGGTCAGAGAGAGGAGGGAGTACCTCAGACGCTCTCAAGGTTACCCTGACAGGGGAGTTTACCATTAAGTCACACTCCAGCACTAGATATTTCTCCTGATTGGAGAGAAAAAAAGGAAATGCTCACAGCTGAAGAAAGAACAATTCAGTAGAGAAGACAAAAGTCTGGACTGGAAGTGGAAAACCTTATTTCTTTGATTTTAAGCACTTTCTCCGGCTGAATCATTTATTTTGCTTCTGGTTTGCTTAAGCCATTTGAACCAACGAGCGGTTTCACAATCAGTTTGCTGAGCCAAAATCAGAAGACACCCTTGGAGAAAGGTTAGACACCCTTTAATAACTAAAAGTCAGCAAAAATAAGGCTGTGCTATGAACATCCAGTCCTTCTGCAGGCCATTTGAGTAGATCCAGCAGCCGCCTTGGAGGGTAATAAAATGTATTCTGTTCCTTGAGTTCTGAGAGAGCACACATGCTGCTATTTACCTCTCATTCCCACAGCAGTATTATTCCCACAAGATACCAATCCCAAATGCCATCTCACACTGCCCCTACTCCTGGCTTACCGAGGAATAAGGTCCTCTGTGTGAAGGACCGTCACCTTGGCCCTGGGCTACACCAGCAGAAGGAAAGAGCATGCAGCATGCCCTTGCACCAGGACACCAGGGAATGCAGGGCAGGTAGCAGCCTGCGAGATCAACTTGTTGTCAAGAACTTGCCCACCTGGCTTTAAAATCAACAGGAAGCCACCTGCTTAGTTCACACTTCCATATACAAATCCTGTTATGATAGGATCAAAAATGTACTTTTCCTTGTTTTGAACCACTGCAGTGGAATTTTTTTTTTTTTTTTTAAAGAAAGCTCTTTGATCAGACAAATATTTTTAAAAGGAAAAACAAAACAAAGTTGTCCTATAAAAGCACAGGCCCCTGACAAGGGCTGCTTGGGAGGAAAAGATTACACATGACAAAAATAAAGTGAACTTCGTTCTCTAGTACCCGAGCCCATCTTCTTAGGTACTGGCGTGTTACTTTCTCAGAGTATACACACAGTGAAAAAAAGCACAATTAGGATTTTAAATGCACCCATTTAAGCAGCTATGCCGAGCATCATCGGTTTATGGTTCCTTACATGGTTACATTGCTTTAACCCTATTTATACACCCCATGTGCAACATCATAGAACATCACAGAATCATTATAAGATTGGTTCCAGATCACGTTTTTATGCAATTTTATTTAAAGCTGGATTTCCCCCTCTTTTAAAAAAACAAACAAACAAACAAAAAACACACAAAAAACCCAAACAAAAAAACCACTCTCAGTGCAGAATCCCACTGGGGAACCACCTTTTCAGGATAAGGTGTTATACAGTATACAGATGACAAAATTCAGCACATAGATGCCAAAAGCCACTACTGAGTCGGGTAAGAAGTCTTTTAGCAACACAGGCCTGAATCTCACTTCATGTATTTTCCCCGGTTATTTCATTAGCCCCATCTAGGGATGTCAGCTTTGTTCATGCAGTGCCCGAGGACTGGATACGACCCACTCAACAGCCTCAGTACACCTAAATGACGAAAAGCTGTGAGCCGTTCCGATTAGAGACCCACTCAATCTCAATACAAAGCCGTGACAGTGATTGCCCCCTCCTCCCCTCTGGGAGGGAAGAAAAACCCTTGAGGGTTTTGTTTTGTGGTGTCCCCCCGTCCCCCCCCCCAATTCAGAAAATAGAAGAACTACAATCATAGAGTTCTCTTTGGGCTTTTCCTCTTGAAAACTTTCAC
>VZTL01009313.1:7375-19816 GCA_013400535.1 Scopus umbretta
TTTTTTAGCTGGAAGAAGAAACATTTTCCCCCTAAAGTGGATCACACTTTCCATGTTTCCATCACATCATGGGGTGGAATGTGGGACAGGAGAAGTGGAACATACCTTGTTCTTTGCCACTATGCATCGTTGCAACTTGTTTCCAGCTTTAGAAGAGCTGGGCCACTGCATGGCAACCAGGAGCATATAACTTGCTGGTATGAGATTGAGAGTACAGTAAGTAGGGCTCCAAAGTCAGGGTCTAACAGGAGGAAGGCAAGCTCATTTCCTTGATAAATCCATTTCTTGTCCAGAATACACTTGATGTATCTGTTTTCTCCCATTGCATAAGAATGAAGAAAGTTGCCTGCTGGGGGTGTATGGTAGTCCCTTGTTGCAGCAGAGATTAGTCAGAACCACAGTTTATTTAACTTCGCTTGCTGCATCTCTGAGACATTGTACCTTCAAACTCTGTAGTAAAGGTCCTATTCAAAATTCCATATTGCTCCCCTCACTTCATATCCACACAAACTTTTTCCCGTACATGGTGCACACAGATGGGTAATATGTTTCTATCTGATATTGCAAAGGAACTGGAGTTTATGCACTGTATAGTTGACATGTAAAATGGTTAAAACTGTGGAGCTATACAGAAAAAAAAGAAAAGGAAATAACTAGAAAAGATTTTTTTTTCCTTCAGCATTAGACACCCAAGATTTGAGAGTACCAGCTCTAAATAAACTACAAATGCTGTTTATCCATGATTAAGACCTAGATTCTTTATGTCTGAACATTACTAAGCAAGCTGCACCTGAAAAGAAACATTAACACTAATTTCATATCCTCTGAATTTTCTCTGCGATGTACAAAGATACCTAATGAGAACATGATGACAACTTTATTTCACTGACAGATAAAGCAAAACTCATTAAGCAATTTTTCTTCTGCCAAATATAAGGAGGATCATGACAGCTTCTTAGAGTTCACAAATCTGAAAAATGAAATCACTGTTTTTAAATAGCAATATGCCAGAATTTGGTAACAAAGGAAATAGTATAAGTAATCAAAATGAATTACTTATTTTATTTCTACTAGAAGTAAGAAGAGCTTTCAGTGAATTTTGTAAACACACTTTTTTTCAGGCTCTTGCTCGTTCTTGAATGTTAGTGTCTTTATTTTGAAAGATTTTTTTTGAATTATTTTTTTCCCAATTCCTTTTTTTTTTAAAAATATTTTTTTCCTGATTTCATTAGGCACTAATATACTGCAATCAACAAGTCTAGTTTTTACACAGTTTCAGATCTTTCAGGTGTTATGTGTGCTTGGATGAGAGAGTACTTTGCTCTTGAAGGTAATGTATTAAGTATATTTGTATAGGAATCTCTAAGTTGTGATCTATTTCTAGTTGAGCTGTGCAATAATTTATTACTTAACTCTTTTGAAAATAAAGAAAAAGGTGCCTACAATTCTTCACAATGTTCTTGTAATCTTTGGTTTAGGACAATGATGGAAAAACATAGTTCAGTTATATTAAGAACTGATATATATATATATTTGCTGCAGAGATTAGAAAATGTAGTATATAGACATTTGGCAATATTGCATGAGGTATGAAATTTTCATTGTAAAATTTTGTCATATAAGACCTTTTTTTATGCCCTTTCTAACATCTCCTATTGTTTTTTTCCCCTGAAACAGAAAGATTCACACCCACACTACCTTCTTTTAGTTTGTAGTAAGCCTGTGAAAGATTCAGCTTTATACATGCTTAACTGAGTGAATAATAGATTTTCTAACTATTGCTTGCCCCAGTTAATATCCTAGAATGAACTTTCAGAGTGCAGAAAGACGGCTGATGTAAGTGGCTGTATGAGGAGTCTGTTTTCCTGTACTTAAACTAGAAAGATGTTTTTGGGTTGTCCAAAGCCTACAGGTAGGTTTTTCCCCAACCTCGGCCTGTACTGGACAGACATCTACAGATGGTATATTATGTTATAACTTCAGCTGTTCATCTATGGTCCTGAGAAGACAACATGATTCTAAGACAGACTTTTGAAAAGCAAACTGTCAGATATGGCAAGACATATAAACATTTCCAAGGAATGGGGACTCCAAAGCACAAATGACATTACTTTGTTATGTACATGAAGATTTTTGAAGAAAAAAACTGGGCTTCCGATGTGGGATTTCAGATTTTCTTTGTAACTGTGTAAATGTTAGTAATATATGTTGAATAAACCCCTGGATTCTGAATCAAAATAGGATATTTTGGTTTTCCTCTCTCTGTGGGCAGTAATTGCTATTCAGACTGTGTCAGCAACCAAATATGACCATAGAGCTCCCTGAATGATTTCTCCTAACCTTTATTTCTATCAACAGATTATCAAGTAGCTTCTTTGACCGTCCTACTTTCTAGACAAAGCCTTATACTATGAAGGGTAATATAGCCTTCAACATTTTCAGCAATACAAAAGAAATCGTGAAGTCCAATGGTGAGTATAATTGAACAAACAGAAACTGCTTTTCTCAATCTTGATCTTTGGGTTTAGAGTTGATGGATTCTGTTCCTGTTCCAGCTGACAACCTCCTGATGAAGACACTTTCATTTGAAACAGATGTTTGCCTCTCTTTATTTACCTCATGAAGATTGTTTTCACTTTCACATTCATTGCTATCGGTGTCTAACTTGGCCAGGGACTTAGTGAGAATTTGTCTTTATCACCCCAGCAGGTTTGTGTGTTTCCCTCTTTTTGTCTATTGCTTCTTTTAATTACTGCTACTCCTAAAACAAGGCTGTTTACCCTCTATAAAGTAGTTAAACTCATTTTTCTCACTGAATTGTTTACAAAACTGCTAGAGGAAAATTGAGACAAGGTTACCATTTTTTCTAAAAAGTAAATTTAAAAGTGTTCAGGAAAAATGCAAGACATCTGGGTCCCGTTTGAGTTTGATAATAAGCTTCATACAGTAATAAATACCTGCAAGCTCTCATTGCAGATATAAACATATGTATGCCACAGAAGTCTGAAAAATCTCCAGCACATTACCACTGCTATTTTATGTTTAAACACTGATGATATTAATTGATTTATACTAGTACAATCACCTTAATTACCATTTTTCATTCCAATGCAGTCAATTGTGTTATGACTTTGTTTTCTAGAAAATTTTTCAAAATTTATATTTATTATATAATGGTCTGCCAAACTTCATCTTATTTGGCACTGCCGAACTTTATCTTATTTTGTGAGTCAAATATAGAATCATAGAATCATAGAATCATGGAACGGTTTGGGTTAGAGAGGACCTTAAAGATCATCTAGTTCCAACCCCCTTGCCATGGGCAGGGACACCTTCCACTAGACCTTCCAGGTTCCTCAAAGCCCCGTCCAGCCTGGTCTTGAACACTTCCAGGGATGGGACATCCACAACTTCTCTGGGCAACCTGTTCCAGTGCTGCACCACTCTCATAGTGAAGAATTTCTTCCTTATACCTAATCTAAATCTACTCTCTTTCAGTTTTAAAACCATTACCTCTTCTCCTATTTCTACATGCCCTTGTAGAATGTCCCTTTCCAGCTTTCCCTTCAGGTACTAGAAGGCTGCTAGAAGGTCTCCCTGGAGCCTTCTCTTCTCCAGACTGAACAACCCCAACTCTCTCAGCCTGTCTTCATAGGAGAAGTCCTCCAGCCCTCAGATCATCTTCATGGCCCTCCTCTGGACTTGCTCCAAGAGGTCCATGTCCTTCTTATGTTGAGGGCCCCAGAGCTGAACGCAGTACTCCAAGTGGGGTCTCACCAGAGCAGAGCAGAGCCACAGAATCACCTCCCTCGATCTGCTGGCCACGCTTCTTTTGATGGAGCCCAGGATGCGGTTGGCCTTCTAGGCTGCGGGTGCACATTGCCAGGTCATGCTGAGCTTCTCATCAACCAGCACACCCAAGTCCTTCTCCACAGGGCTGCTCTCAATCCATTCTCTGCCCTGCTTGTATGTGTGCTTGGGATTGCCCCGATCCATGTGCAGGACCTTGCCCTTGGCCTTGTTGAACTTCATGAGGTTTACACGGGCCCACCTCGAGCCTGTCAAGGTCCCTCTGGATGGCATCCCTTCCTTCCAGCGTGTTGACTGCACAACACAGTTTGGTGTCAGCAAACTTGCTCAGGGTGTGCTCAGTCCAACTGTTTATGTTGCCATCAAAGATATTAAATAGCACCAGTCCCAATACTAACCCCTGAAGAATGCCACTTGTCACTGGTCTCCACTTGCACATCGAGCCATTGACCACAACTCTTTGAGTTGCAACCATCCAGCCAAGTCCTTATCCACCAAGTGGTCTCTCTGTCAAATCCATGTCTCTCCAATTTAGAGACAAGGATGTTGTTCAGTACAGTGTCAAATGCTTTGGACAGGTCCAGGTAGATAACATCAGTTGCTATTCCCTTATCCACCAATGCTGTAACCCCACCATAGAAGGCCACCAGATTTGTCAGCCATGTTTTGCCCTTAGTGAAGCCATGTTGGCTGTCACCCATGACCTCCTTATTTTGCATGTGCATTAACACAGTTTACAGCAGGATCTGATCCATGAACTTGCCTGGCACAGAGGTGAGACTGACTGGTCTGTAGTTCCCTGAGTCTTCCTTTTTTTCTTTTTAAAAATGTGAGTTATGCTTCCTCTTTTCCAGTGAGTGGGAACGTCACCGAACTGCCACAACTTCTCAAATATGACGGATAGTGGCTTAGCAACTTCATCCACCAGTTCCTTCTGGACCTGTGGATGCATCTCATCAGGTCCCATGGATTTGTGCAGCTTCAGATTCCTTAGGTGGTCTTGAACCTGATCTCCTACAGTGGGCAATTCTTCATTCTTCCAGTCCCTGCCTTTGCCTTCTCCCACTTGGGAGGTGTGGCTTGAGCAGCTGCCGGTAAAGACTGAGGCAAAAAAATCTTTGAGTACCTCAGTCTTCTCCTGGGTAACCAGGTCTCCCATTTCCTTCTGGAGAGGGCCCACATAATTACAGCTCTGTGGTAGCTTTGACAGTTACGGTAATCTAACCATACCTAAACTAGATTATGCTTTATGGACACTCATGAATTGTTTTTAATGGACAGGTTTTTTTAAAGACTGTGTAGAGATCACATGTATGAAGGACAGAAAAAATGGAACATGGTAGAAATAATTCATTCATTTTTCCATTAAAACTACTTCTTATAATTGTAAATTTGAGATAAGGTTACAATGGATGAACAAGCTTATGGTAATGTATTTAGTGAGAACATTTATCTTGAGGTTCTGCAATGCATGTATGACTGTCACAGTATAGCACAAAGTCCATTTCAAGATATAACTTAATTCAGGCTTCAGAAGATCTTGTAAGAGTACTGAAATTAGCTGGAGTTTTCAGCAGTCTTTTCTCATATGCAGAATGTGTGTACAATCCCTGGTTTTAGGGCATATATTTCCAAAATGTTTATTTCCAAAGAGAGTTCTTCAAAACTGTCCCAGGTTAATCAAACTGAAGCACCTTGGATCTTCTGAGGGATTTAATAACACCTGTGAGTTTCTTTGTTTCCAAGGGTACCATGGAAATACCTCTCAATAAGGTTACTTTTATAAAAAAATTCAGCGGTGAGGTTCTGTCATTAGCACCTTGTTTCTTTCAGTTTGTTTTTTAACTATTGTTAAATTGTATGCAAATATGATGCTTATTTCTATTTTATTTAGATGTGTTTTGATCTTAAAATATAGGATAATGTTTTTTGCAAACTGATATTTTCTTAACTGAAACTACACATCTCTCTTTCTAGACTGACACTGATAACATTTACAGTTTTATTACTTTGCTTTTTCATCAAGTATTTTAATTAATGAAGCTCTCTTCCTTTCTTGAGTTTTTAACAAACTTCTTGCCAAGTCTCTCACTGTTTTGTTTCAGCATGTTCAAATATAGTCTGAAGGGATTTAAACTTTCTCTGGTCATTACTTCTTCAGCTTGAAGTGAAGGCAATTATTTTGCCCCTGAGGACTGTTTTAAGGGTTTTCTATAACCATTACCAGTGAGATCTCCTGATTCTTATTAAGTTGCAGGAATTCTTTTTATTTCTATTTCCATGACATATTTAAAAGGTGAATCTTCTAAAAGAAATTTGCTAAGCTGCCATGAGCTGGTGGTCTTGTGCTTTTTGTAATAGTTACGTGATGGGGAAGTGATATGACAGAAATACATTCTTCAGTACATTATGCTGTAGGTAAGCTCAGCAGAAGAGAAAGAAGTCTATTTTGGACTACATCAAAAAGCAAATATATTTTCTAGTCTGACACTGCTGTCTTTCTAGGTGTTTGTCAGGCCTCTTATTAGAAGGTGACTGTTCTGAACTTTTTCACATTCAGTTTTAAGCTCAATTAAAAGCTTCCACCCATATGCTTTGGAACAGATCAGGCAGGATATTGCAATAGGTATCTTAAATGTTTTGGAGGTGCGAATATTCACATTGGGGAGGCAGAGTACAGTGTTCAGATTCCTCAGCTGCAGGAGAGATGGGGACTTTCTATATGAGGGAAGCATCCTTCTGCTATCTATATTCAACCATGTGCACAATGTTTCTTCTTCTGAATCTTTTTGGAATATGGCATGTGGCTGCACTTTATACAATAAATGGGCCCTGAATGCCAAATGCAAATGTGAATTTAGAAACTCAGGAGTGAAAAAGGTAAGAATTATCTGAGAATTCAAGAATTGTGTATTCACATAGAGGAGTGTAATTTCTTTTACTGAAGATACAAATCTAAGTTAGTTTCAACACCTAGGACATATAGTGAAAAGTAAATAGCAGCAGATTTTTACCTACTGCTGTTATATGTATTTATCAATTTGAACAGTTACAGCAAGGCTTTTCAACAAGAAGGGGGAGGAGAAAATAAAGGGGAAAATTCTATTTCCTTTTCTCAATAGAAATGAAAATCCTAGCAGAATTTATAAACATTTGCATATTATGCTTCAGTAAGTGAAATCTAAGCTTCTTTGTATGGGCTGCCCACTAGTTTGTATGAGAACACTGGGTTGAAAATGGAAAAAAGAAAAAGCAATCAGAATTCAACATATGTTCCAGTATATGTTCAGCATTTTCTCTTTTTTAGACTCTGGCAATTTCTTAAAGGAAAGACAAAATGTGTAATTTGAAACAGCAGTTAAGAATAACAGAAGAGTTAGAGGAGAAGCAAATGAAATTAAAGGGATGAAGGAGAGCCTCTTCCCCCCACACTCTGTAAAACTGTATGTCACTAAGGAACCAATGTCTCCTACTACAAGATATTGTGTTCAGGCACTTCAGGCTTTGCCAAGCTAACCAGTCAGACTGAAATTTCCCATGCTGAGTGACTGTTGCAAAGTGAATTTGTTTGGATTTTGCCAGCCAAAGTGGCTTAGCTCTTTCCAAGAATGATACCAGTAAAAAAAAAATCTGTTGGCTGGCCCATACCAAAAAAATTTAGTGACCTTTTCTTTGATGATCCTGAAGTAAACTCATGCTTTGAACTTAAAAGTTGGCAAGCTGTTACAGTATGTGACTTTTCTGTCACAGTCAAATCTGTCTGAACTTGTCTATGAGCCGTACAATTAAATAGAAAAGCATAGTTTGCAGAAATTTTATAGAGGTATAGTTCATACTTCTCTGAAGATTTTTTTTTAATGCTAAGCTTGCCTTAGCCTGGTGCTAGAAGGGGCACAAAACTTAGTGCTGAACACCACTGGTATTCCCTGACAGGGTGAGTAATCTGTCTAGAAACAATGGCATAAGACCCCCAGGAGCATGAAGAACACAGACACTGGGGTAACTGGAAATGAGCATGGGTGAGAGAGAACGACTGGAGGGACAGACAAGATGGAGGGACTAAAACAATTAAGAGCAAGGGAAGAGAGGTACTGAGGCTACAAAAACTGAAAGGAAGAACCTGTGAACATTGAGACACCGAAAATGTTGGAACAGGCAGAGCCAATTCTGGAGAAAGGAGCTGAGGGTCCGCTGGTACAGTACACAGGATGAACATCTTGGCCGGGAGCCTGGGAATGCATAAGTAGGAAGAATTGGCATAGTACAAAGAAGCAGAAGTCAGCAAAGGTGGTTAGAAAGAGACAGAGTTAGTGATATTGTAATTGGGAAAAATAGAGTGAAAAGTCTATTTTTATTAGAGCCTACTTTCCTTACAAGACCAGAAGAAAACTGTTTCTGAATCCCACCTTTGTTTTTCAGTCAGAACTATTATGAAAACGAGTGGCAAAATATCCTGTCTCTTTCTACATGGGATGCTAGTGAAGATCACAGGAGAAGACAACCAATTACTGCTGTCAGTTCAAAGGACAGGCAAGAATGGCTAAAATGAGTTAATCCACATTTCATCTCTGAACATGGTCAGTAGTGGTTATTTGGAGAGAGTGTAAGAAGCATGGAAAATTACAAAGATTTGGCTGCCACTTCAGAGAAATGGGATGACATTTTACTTTCTAGGAACCTATGGGTTAAGAAAAACCTAAGCTGGAGTTTGCAGCTGGGCTCATTATTTTCACTAACTTCTGATAGAATCTGCTCTCATAAAAGTGAAAGCTAACATCATGCAACAAAGTGATTTTTCATTTCCTCTCTTTTCCCATTTTCTGAGAACCCTATAGCCACATTTATATAAATGTTAAGACTCTATGGTACAACAGTTGCAATTTGAACATAACATGGTAGCTTTATTGGAAAATCAGGTTCTAACAACTGGGCATCCAGATATGTTTTCCTGGCTACCAAGTGTCCCTGCAACTCATTTCTGCATCTGTAAAAGGGACATAAAAATACTCAGGGGAGCATTGTGTACGTAAATTCAATAATTGAATAATACTTGTGAAGAATTCTAGTAATACTTTTCTGATTGGAACAGAAAAGTTCCCACAGAAATTAATAAATCTGTCTTCTGTGTTTGAATTGGCTCCATTAAATAAGGACTAGAGATAGGCACTATAAAAAGCTAAAAGAAACAAAGCATAGCATTGAATATTATTAAATGAGAGCTATCCATCCTGTGCACAAAATGAAAGAGGACTCTTAAAACATTCTTATGTGATCAGGAAGCTAAAAAGTGTGCAATAATGAATAGAAGGGGTACTTATGATCACTTAAGGTTGTATGTAAATCTGGCATTTCCTAACTTCTAAATACATATCCCTGGAACCCCCAAAATGCTACAGTGTAGTTTATATATCTTCATGTGTTGGGGTTTTTTTTTATATATATAGTATGTGGTCTGTCTAAATCATAAGATATATGTAGCAAAGACAACAATTTTAAGAAAAATCCTAATGTTTCTGGGAAGCTTTAATGCAGTGTGCCTTATATGACACAAACTCTTTAATTCTTCAAGTGTATATTTTACTGAAAACTCAGACATGTATTTCAATTCAAATACTTTTTCCTGATTACTTCTGCAGCCACACTCAGTTCAGCAATAAGCAATCAGACAAGCTGCTTTTTATCTATTTCTGTTGTATGAAGTGTGAGAAGAGGTCAGGGGACAATTATTTAGGTTCATTTTAAAGAATTGCCTTCTTTCATCTCATCATTGTGGTTATAAATTGAATTTGTATTTCCTGTTTATACACAGCTTCCTTGGAAGGGCAGGGCAGGCCTATTATATTAACTGGAGCTGTGCAAAAGATTAATTTTTTTGGGTTTGTTGGCCCAAACAATGAATAAATACATGTAATGGATCAAAGAAAACAAAACATTTGATGTCGTTGGTTTTTTTTTTAGATTTTAAATTATATTGGAAAAACTATACAAGTAAAACACAGTTTCAAAATGGAGCATTTTCTCCCATTGTAATATTATAACCCCTTAAGAAAGGATATTTTAAATTTTGTTCTGGCACTGAAATTTATTTTCTGAGGAATCCTTTACAGTTTTGATGGAAATCTTTGTTTCTGTTTTGATGGAAATCTATGTATCTCATAGCAGTTGCATTTCTGTAACAACTTTATATATGACTGAGGACACTTTACCTTTATAGTTGTACATCTGACATAGTTCAGTAAAACCCTATTAGATATGGCTTAATCCAAAACTCATGCAATAAAAAATTTCTGTCTTTTTCAACATGGAGTGTATCAGTACCCAATTTTACATAATTTCTTTTAAATACAGTAAGTTCTGAGCTTCTAGGCTCAGCCTTCCTTTAAAAATACGTCATGAGAAAAATGTGCTACTCTTTCAAAAGTGAAATACGAGTCATTTTTTGAAATCACATATGTCTCAAACAGCTGCCTTAATGCATATCAAATGTTTGCATAATTCTTTTACTCTTATCAGAGACCAATTATGCAAAATTGCAGGAAAAAGGAAGACTTATTTTGGGAATTGAGAGGATGAGTCACATGCAAAATTTGTTATGATCTTAACTGAGGAGCAGCTCCAAACTGTACAGATTGCAGTTTATCAAATACTTCTCTTAAAAGGACTTATGCATAAAAGCTGAAAGTATGAAAAATATAGCTTTTTTGATTCTTGATTTTTGCAGTTATATTCCCTTTAAAATTCCATTTGGTTTAAGAAACATGTTTCCCAACTGACTGAAAAAAAATGTCAGTGTGATACTTTCCTTGCTGGTTTATATTTCAGAAGGTAACAAAGTTCTGTCTACAATTTCAGCAAATAATCCATATTTTGTCAATGTTCTTATGGAGCTATATTTTTATAGTAATTGACTGGAATCAAAGCATAATGTTGAAAATAATTTTATCACTGAACTCTTGTAGATAGTAATTGGATATAGTATAGTGATTTTTTATTTCTTTTTATGTAATTAATAACAAAGTGTAAATAATAATCTTTATAAGTAGAAATACACTTTTAAGCCATCACCAAGCAAAACTGTTCATGAAGCAGTTGGCACTAAACTACTTTGAATGTCAATATCTTTAAAGGATAAGACCACTTTCAAACTAAAAATCTGAATTTAACAAAACTGTTATGAAAACCAAAGATCATTTGAAATTTCCAAAGAAACTGAATAAATGATAAAGGTATTCATGAAGGTAAGTTGAGAGTTGAATTGTAGAAAAAAAGAGACTTAACAGAATAGAGGGGGAAAAAGGCTAATTTTAAGTACATTGTCCATACATCTGAACATATTTTGGTTTCCTGTGTAATTTGAATTATCATAGGATGATCATTTTCAGAATTATTTTTTAGTTATATATTTTGAAATTTCTGTGAAAACCAAAAATAGTTGTATTTGGTTTATGTGGCAAAGTTTTTGTAGCAAGGGAGGACTGCAGGGGTGACCTCTGCAAGAAGAGACCAAGGACTGCCCCATGTTGAACACAGTGCATTCCAGCTGGCTCCACAACAAGCCCACTGTAGGGCACAGCTGAGGTTGTCAGTGACGCTGGTGGCACCTCTGTGACAGCATATTTAAGAAAGGGTAAAAAACACCAAGTGGCACCTGAGAGAGAGAGAGAAAAATATGAAAAATTACTATGCAGACATCAAGGTCAATGAAGAAGGACGGGAAAGAAGTGCTTCAGGCACAGGAGCAGAGATTCTCCTGCAGCCTGTAGAGCAGATCATGGAGAAGCAGGTTGTTCCACTGTAGCCCATGGATGACCCCAGTGGAGCAGATATCTGCACTGCAGCTGGTGGAGGACCCCATGATGGAAAGGTGGATGTCCCCTGAAGGAAGCTGCAGCCCAGGGAGAGCCCACACTGGAGCAGGCTCCTAACAGAAAACTGTGGCCTGTAGGGGACCCATGCTGGAGCAGGCTACTCCTGATGGACTGTACACTGTGGAGAGGACCCACATTTGAGCAGGTCTTGAAGAACTGCAACCCACAGAATAGACCCACAGTGGCACAATTCTTGAAGAACTGCAACTCACAGAAAGGACCCACAATGGAGCAGTTCTTGAAGAACAGCAACCCTCAGAATGGACCCACAATGGAGCAGTTCATGAAAGACTGTATCCCATGGGAGAGACTACATGCTGGAGTAGGGGAAAGAGTGATGAGGAAGGAGCAGCAGAGCCGAAGTGTTATGAACCACAAACCCTGACTCCCTATCCTCCGTGAGGTGCCTGGGGAGGGAGGAGATAAAAAGGTTGGGAATGAAGGAATGAAATTGCCCAGAGAGTTGTGGTGAATGGAGTTCAATCCAGTTGGCGGCCAGTCACAAGCAGTGTTCCCCAGGGCTCAGTTTTGGGGCCAGCCTTGTTTAATGTCTTTATCAATGATCTGGATGAGGGGATTGAGTGCACCCTCAGTAAGTTTGCGGATAACACCAAGCTGGGCAGGAGTGTCGATCTGCTGGAAGGCAGGAAGGCTCTGCAGAGGGATCTGGACAGGCTGGATCGATGGGCTGAGGCTAACTGTATGAGGTTCAACAAGGCCAGGTGCCAGGTCCTGCACTTGGGTCACAACAACCCCACACAAC
>VZTL01009315.1:0-16568 GCA_013400535.1 Scopus umbretta
GCTTTGATAACAAGCAAATCGGAAGCAATTACTTTTTTTTCTTTCTGAGAAAAGGGGATCACTTACAGTGCTTCAAAATAAGATTTTTACAATGGCCTAGAGAATATTAATCTCACTCTATGTAAGCTGAGACACTACTATTTCTTTCCATGTTGCTGAGTGTGAGCCATTTGTGGTATATGAATGTATCTCTGTACCTAAGAAATTGATTGCTGCTGTTGAATTGGATAAGCTGCGTGGTGATGCCACTTGTTAAATATCATTGACTACTGATCCAGGTGAATCAGATTTTGATCTTTATTTTTATATGGCATCCTCTATTCTAAAGGAGAAAATGAGTAGAGCAGACTGTTTTCCACAAGGTTTTGGCAACTTGAAAACACATTTGTGAGGTGGTTACGCAGTGATTACTCACATGTCTGAGTAATCATATGCAGAATGAAATTCTGGATTGTTATACTTGGTAACTGTGTTACCTATATAGCAAATGCCTTTAATCACAGTTGCTCTGGGCAAAGCACAATGTGCTTGGCACAGGCGGTAGGCTTGTTCTGGGGCAGTGCTTATTCTCCAGCCTGTGTGTGAACACAGGAGTCTTAGCCATGGAAAATTATTGAGCCTCTCTTGACTCTAGACAGGATGGCAAATGCTCAGCAGTCCTGTGGAGTGGCCTATTAGTTACAAGACACATTATAAGGAAAACTCTTCATTTTCTAGCAGAAGCTCATGGTTAAAAAAAGCCTAATATCTAGTTAAATACTGCTTATACATCACAAATCATAGGTAATAGGAAGAAAACATGCTGCTATTGGACAATAAACAGTGTGTCAAATAATGTAAATTGATATTAAGAAGCAAAGACAAATGTAAATCTCAGTCTGCTAAAAGCATTTCTACATGTAGACTTAAACATTCTTGTTCTTTCACTATTCTTCTTCCTGCATGGCTTTATTTGCATTTATTTGCTATTTTCCAATGGGATTAAAAAAATATTTCAACAGTTTCATGACAAGGTTTATTTCTTTAATACTTGTAGAAGCTGGATGAAAAAAGCGTGTTATGCTGATTATAAACATTAATACATTATTAATGAAATAAACTCAGCTTATTGGTTAGCCAATGTTAATACATGCAACAGGGAAAACTGTAATAGTCATACTAGCTTGGCTACTCTAGCTCCTTGTCTTTCTCCATGCCCCTGGTGGCCCCTGCAGAGGTGTTCCTGCAGGTTTGCTGTATCTCCAATCAGTGTAAGTATAGCTAATCCGTGAGTGTAACTTGAGGTTTGTGTCCTGGAAGTACAAACAGTCTATAGCTTTCTTCAAGCCTTGATTCATTGAATCAATCTTTTTTCATCTTTTAAACAGTCTTTCTATAGCTCAGGAGCAACTTAAGTTTACCACCTTGTTCAGTACAATTGCCCTCTTTCTGTTGCTATTATGACCATGAGGTCTCTCCTATAGAAGGAAAGCATTACACCGACTTCTACTGTGCCTACCAGAATTAGGGGAATCAACAAGGCAACTGTAAACCCTGTGCTAAGAGGAAGCTAACGACGGAAAAAATACTCATAATACCTGTCTTCTAGTGTCAGTCCTATAGCAGTTGTTGTCTGCAAGGCACAATGGAACATCTGGAAGCAAGAGCTCTTCTATTCAGGTAGCTGAAATTGCATTAGCTGCTCTCGCATAAAGAACAGGATTAGAATGACAGAGCTCCCCACTGAAGTATTTGCTTTTGAATAAACTTGTCAAATGCAACAAGGAGTGTCATGGCAAAACTTTCCTGCTTCTGCTGCGAGGAGAGCTTCTGTTTATATTACGACAAGAGGGCTGTGTTTAATTGAGTTGCGTTTTCGTGCCGTCTGCTGTAGGTAGATACAATGAAAGGGGACAAAGGGTGAGTTCAAGTCATTGCTATCAAACTCGCTTTCTTCTGGTAGCAGGTAACAGCAAAATAATTACTGCATGTTTAAAACAGGTGTGTTGTAGAAAGAATTCATAGGGGAAGCAAGAAACTGCTGCAATAGCTTCACATTAATTTATGCTCAAGATAGATTCACCGTTCTTTACGGCACAATGGGGGACCCTAAATATAATGGGGAATAAAAACTAAGGAGGGTAACAGAGAAGGAAGGCATCCTGCAATACCTTTAGTGTTCACGCCTTATTCCTGCTTGCCACAGTCTGCTTTGGTGAGCATTCACTTAAGCATAATGAAAGAGTAGCTTTACAATATAGCTTTTGTAGAAACTAGGTCAGGTAAATTGGAGATGCTATTGTAGCTTTACTCACTCTTCATCTGTAGCTCTGAAGTTCAAATAAAAACTAAAAGGGTAGTTTTCATTAGTAGCCATTGCAAAACTATCATGTGATTCAGTACATAGAAACTAGTCAAAGGTGACAAGTCTGGTTTTCAGTACTTTAGAATGTAGGCAGCTTGGTTGATACTTGAACTACTTCAAAGCGTAGTTCTGATTTGAAAATGCTTGGTTTTATTCCTTAATGTTACCACTACTTCGCCTAACATTTATTTCTTTGGTTTGTTTTACATTATGCTGCAGGAAAAAAATCTTACTAGTTTCACAGCCTTGGCTGGAGGTTGGAGAAGTGTCTCCAAGGCTTAGCAGAGCTTGACTTTGTGTATGTTACTCAGAAAGGTGTAGTTTGGTCACTAGAAACAAATCTGTTGCATTCATGCAGTTTTCCTTGTGGGCTAAAGTTTCATTCTCCTTCCTAACAGAGCTGTTCACCCTGTGTTGGGACGCCTCACTGACATCCTGTATTGTTGCTTGTGCTAGCTTGATATGTCTATATAACACTATGCTGAATTAATGAAGGTGTCAATTGCCACTATAATGGCATACTGAAATGATTTCAAATAATAGCAAAGCTAAATAAGAACCAGTGGCTCAGTGAGACAGTGAAGTCAAGCTCAATATTTTACCTGAAACTTCTTTCTGATATCTTCTAAAGAATTTTTACCTTTTGCCTCCTCCATTTGGAAATCTGAAATGGAATATGTTTCAGATTGTGTCTTCTCTAGTTGATATGCTTCAGTTTTGAAAGATTAGTAAACAGGAACCCTTTCTTTTGTGCCAGTTTAATAGTGATTTGTGCTTCCTTGGTGAGGTACGTGGCCTCTTAAGGCTACAGCTTGAGTGTCTCGTTTGTGGAGCCAATTTTCCTGTATGGCTGAATGGCAGAAACATGTTCAGAGTTGTCCTGTGTGATAGGGTCTCAATCAGAATGACAAGAGAGACAAAATTATTGGCTTCAAGACCATACAGCAGCAGCTGAAGTATAATGTTGAGCTAACATGCATGAAATCATACAATTTGGCTCTTAAGCCAAAAATCAAACACTGGGAGACTTTTAACTGCTCATTTTGTTCAAAAAATGATAAAACAAAATGATTCAACACTTCCAGAATGTGTTTTTTCCCTACACACTTCTAAACTTAAAAAAAAGTTTTGTTGTTTTTTTTACTGTTCTGATGTACCCCTCTAAAACAGTAATATTGCTCAGGGGAGGGAAAAAAAAAAAATCAATTATTTTTATAGAATATTTTATCTAAGCTATGCATAACAGATGACAACAAATGTCATTATTATTAACAGAACTGGATAGTTTTATTTCTGCTTTGTGAAGTCTTATTCATCTCCATGCTTGGCTCTGGGCGGGGGGGGAAACCAGTTTAATATGATTTCTGATCCTAATTTAATCTTTGCTAGTCTCAGATGGTCTTCTGCTGTCCCATCACAGTGCTTTAATATTGACCTACCTTAAAGATGCTGAGTTTATTGTTTATTCCATAGGCTTTTCACAGGCAGAAAGATGGATATCAATTATTCAGTAGAAATTGTCTCTCTGACAAAGTTTTCCCTTGATATCTTAATTGGAGACAGGCTTTTTAACATGTTGATTTCTTGCTGCATTTATACGTCAACTTACTTAGAGATGGATGTCTACTAATGAATTAACTAAGGTAATTTCTAGCTCTTCAAGTCTTAATGTGTTACTGCACTAAGTTTTAGAAGGAGTTAATATATTGTGGAGGTAAAAGTTATAAAGTACACCAGTCTTGTAATCTGTCAGCTGTAGTGCAATTTCTGGTGGAAACTTGAGTTATAAATATGGTTAAGTATGTATTTGCATGAAATCCTCTCTGAAACTGCAGACTATCAGCACACAGACCACTTGTGTTTTTATAGCTGGCAACTGAACATGACTTAGAGTGAAATAGGTGCTCATGTCTGTCATTGGTGTGAAGGAAAAAAAGAAAAAAAAACCAAACAAAACCCAAAAATCAAAAAACCCCAGAAAACAAACAAACAAAAAAACCCCAAAGACCCAAAACAACCCAAACAAACAACAACAAAAAAGCCAGAAAACCCCAAACACTGTAAGTGCTGCCTTATCTCACTACCTGGGAACGAATTATAGCAGCAACCTCTTGCTCTTCAGGAACTTTAGTAATACAGACCTATTGCCAAATCTACTGTGCCTATTTTTCTGGACTTCAGTTATTCTTTTTTAAATGAAAGTAATAAAATTAGTGGTTTCCCTGACATCTGATCAAACGCTTTCTCATTCTCCATCTGCTCCATATATTTGTTCCTGTTGCTACTTGGCATTTATTTCTGTGGCCAGTGGCTACAGTAAGGGATTGTAATTTTATTGTTGGCAGAAGCTAACATAACTGTCTTATTTGCATTATGGCTTTATTTTTCAAAATTTCTTTTGTCTTTTACAATATATATTGCTACTTTAAATTAGAATTTTTAAGTTATGTCTTGTGTGTATTTGAAAGTTAGCATGACATTGAGCATAAACCTCTTGCAAGAGTTTTATTCTTCAATTTTGTATATTAATATTTGGTTTATGTTAGTAATGAAGGCTTTGCTGTTTTCAAGGCACTAATGAGTGCAAAGGGGAAAGGTAATGTAGTAGTACATGAACTTACTGGAATGACACTCTGAATTGAGGAGTTGCATTTCATCCTGTATAAAAGGCAATTCTTCTGGAAAATGTGGACAGTATGCTTGGTTTGCTTGTTGCTTCTTTAGTAATAAAGAACCTTCAATCAGTGCGGGAAGTTACAGAGCTAAAAGTTGGGGGTTTGGCTATAACTTTCAATAGTGCTGAAAAGACCATAATGCCTGGATGTTTGCCTTGACTATCTCTATATAGGTACACCTACTTAGCCTAATTAGAAAACAAAATACAATTCAAAGTTTCAAATTCTTAAATCTCACATTTTGTGGATATTTCTTCCTTCTGTCCTCTGAAGAAACCATCTCTCTTAGGGGTGATGCATACATGCAAAGAGAAATGTATAAGGAAGTTAATCGTGTATGATAGATACAGAAAATAGGCTTTAAAATTTTAAAATTTAGAAATTAAAATCTAAGCTGTATCTATTTTGTAACAGCTCAGGTAACAATCTGTGATTTAACATGCCATTTAAAAAAATAATTCTTCTGGACAGCAGTGGAAAACTCGACTACTAGCACAGTTTTTTGCTGCATCAAAATCTGTGTAAAATAACTCAGAAGTGGAAAGAACAGATATTTGATTGATACTTGTTTTATTATATGTCACTGCATTAGAGCCTCCTTCACCAAACAAATCTGGGGTCTTGCACTGTACTGTTGTGTATCTGTATTTAATAGGGTAACTTAGAAATAATTTTTTACTAAAAAATAACAGTACTTTTCATTAAACCCCTGACACTTCCTCCTGTTAGATTTTTAGTCTGCTGAGTCTCTCGGCATTTTCCCGCTGCAGAGAGAGAGACACAAAGGAGGGAAAACTCTACAATTGATCTCAGTAAGAGGGACTTGTTACGAGACTGCTATCATTAGTTTTTAACTGATATGTAGGGAGAGGGGGTAACAGGATAATAAGAAGCAAAACCAGGCCTAGCATTTTAGAATCTCTGATGCTTTTGATGTGATCCTATTTCTTGTGTGCTCAAAGTGGCTACTGGTAGTGCCTCAAACAGGCATTATTTGTCAGCCTTTATACCGTACTTCTTACTCAAGATTTCAAATCTCTTACAAACACTTAAGTAAACCACAGAGCCTCCCTGCTATGTATGTTAATTGTATTGTTTTCATTTACAGATGGGGGAACGTAGGGAGGTTAAGTGGTTTGCCCGTGGTGTGCGGTCTGAGTTTGCCTCTTGGCTTGGATTAGAATCGAGGAGGGGAAATCCTTTTCACAGTGACTGGGAACATTAAGACTAACCAACATACCTAAGATCACAGCCTGGAGTCTGCTTATAACTTCTCCACTAAAATGGCAATACAAAATAAGTAAAATACAGGTGAAAGCATTCATAAATTAAAATGAGGCACCAAATGACCCAATTTGCTCTGCCTTCTGGTTTGCTTTTGGCTCAGTTCCTAATCTTGTTTCTCGCAAGAGAAACTCCTACTGTGCATAGCTGCTTCTTAATAATAGAAAATTACTGATTAATATTTGTTGGACACTTAGCCTAATTATGGTTTCTCACAGCTTCTTTAATTACTATAATATGAGGTTTAACTTAAGCAAAATATTTCAGATGAGTTTAGCGATGCTTTGCAACTTAATTCTGTCCATGGAGCACAGCAGCTGACTATTGGGAGAGAGGAAAACGCAGTCCTTCCTGAACCCAGGACACATGTTTTTGTTATAAGATATGTTATTATTTATGTTTCTGAATCAAAAGATGTAATACCAAGGATTTACAGAAGCTAGGAACTCTGAAACCTCAGCCTAGGGAATTGCTGCAGTGAACATGATTAACGGGATAAAGGGGAGCTCTATGCAGTGCAGTTGAGGCTGTCAGTGTTTACTTACTAATTGAAATTGGAGAGGCAGAATTAAAAGCCTATGATTAGTAAGGCATGCCAATATCTTGGACTAGCTGTTATCTTTTCAAACAAATGTGCAGAGGAACACTGCGTTGTTTTTCTTGGTGAGAAATTATCCTATTTCTTCTATGTCATTTGTGTTAAAAAGCTAAAGGTGGAATATGAAGACGAGCCTTTTGAAGAAAGTAGTCACTATTTTTTTTCTTTCCAGGTTGTCATTATTTTAAAACAGAGGTTAATCACATTCATATTTGTTGCATACCTCAGTGGAAAGTACAAAAATACTTGTGCTGAGTTTTTATTTGGTAGCAAATGTAAGCATAGTGGCAGAGTATTAATGAAGGATACCAGGTAGAGAATAAAGTGGAGGATTCTTTAATAATGTGACCTGTCAGCTGGATTTCTCAGTTCTCCATTTGTACATCTCCAGTGCTATTTTCAAATGCCACACCTTAATTTACTCCCCTTTCATAGGGAAATGCTTAGGAGCAGAGCATGTTCTTCACTATTGAGAAGAATAACTCCATTAATTCAGTCTTTAAAAAACTCCCTAACTTTCCTAGTATCAGTTTTGTTAAATCAGGAGTGATGTCCCTGAAGTCCAGCCTGAATTTCCTACTTGATATACTTAATATTTACAATAAACTTGAACCAGAAGCACACTGAATCCATGCTACAGAGGACTTGAATACTTGCTTGACATGAAGTTTGATAAGTCAAATGTTCTGGGAACAAATCCTTCTCACCTTTCATGGACTTGGAAATCTTTTTTTACACTTTGTTCTCCTCCTTTGAAATTCTGTATTTCAGTTTAGCAAAGTAGAAGTATGTAGCTTCTGAAATGCTTATGGTTCATAGTGTGTAGTAAGATGTGGGAATTTGATTATGGAAAAAGGGTCTCCTACAATATTTAAAAAAGAAAACTTAGGTTTCTGATTCTGCATAATGCTGATTTATTTTGAAGAGTAATGTTTTATGCTTTCACACTTGCAAACTGATTCTTATTTAGGAGATGAAAGATCGTGTAAAATATAAAATTCTTGTATAATTTAAACTGCCTGGTGATGTACTATAGCCTCCCAGAATTCAGTCCCAAACATGAAGCATTGATTAAAAAAGGCATTTAAATAATTTAAAATTGTGCAGTGCTGAGCATGATCAGAACCCCAATCATTTTCAAATAAAAGTACCTATAAAAAATTGAATCAGTGGAATAATTTTAATTGCTTTATATTGTGCAAGCACAGAACCCCAATCACTTTCAGACTGAAGCACTTATTTAAAATAAATAAATAAATAAAAGTGAAGTGCTCCAGTAAATTTAAATTGCTATGTACAAGGAAAAGGGCCTTTAAATTATTGGATAGTTGAAATTTTTTTCTTTAAGATTTCTTATTTTTATGCACAACTCAAACAGCTTTACTTTGTCAAAATGAATCAAAAAATCTGATTGTATAAAGTTGCAAAAAATTTAAATTGCCCCCTGTTACAAATTGTAATGGTAGGATATTCCACAATCAAATGCATATATCTGGGTGTAGAATTCTCAGTACTTTCATTATTATATTTAGCTCATACAAAATAAAAATAAAAGACAACCTTAAAAACAAAATAGCTTAAACATTAGAATTCTTCTTCAACCGTTCTCTCTGATAATAAATAGACTTCTTCAGATCCCCCAAATGAATTATGTTAGACCTTTTTACCTGGTCTGTCTAGGCAGATGCAAAAGCATGTCCTTACATGCTTTCTGTCCAGGATTTTTAAACAAAGACGTGACTCTGACCTCTCTCAACTACTTAGTGATAATATTAATGTTTAGATGTAGATATAGGTTGCAAAAGCAAGATCCAAGGCAGAGATGCAAATTTTTCACAACCTTTCACGTGTTTTATGTTTATTGCTTCTGTCTGTTGCCTGTTGAATCTCGTGTGGAGCAGATGATAGACTCGGTAAATACAGATAATTATAGAACTAATAAATGTACTGACAGTGCTGTCTACAATGTTAAGTGGGGAGGCTGCAATAACATATTGAGTTTCCTAACCACCGCAGAAACCTAACATGATTTAAACTATGGATTTTGAAAGCAAATGTTTAGTTTATTGTGGTGATTTCATGATGGAGTTTGTGGGGTACAACCACATGTAAGCCCTTATCATAGAATTGTTAAAGTTGGAAAAGACCTCTGAGATCACCTAGTCCAACCATCAACCCAACACCACCATGCCTACTAAACCATGTCCCAGAGTGCCATATCTACATATTTTTTTAGTATCTCCAGGGATGGGGACTCCACCACCTCCCTAGGCAGCCTCTTCCAATGCCTCACCACTCTTTCAGTAAAGAATTTTTTTTCCTAATATCCAATCTAAACCTCCCCTGGCACAACGTGAGGCCATTTCCTCTCATTCTATCGCTGGTTACTTGGGCAAAGAGGCCAACACCCTCCTCACTACACCCTCCTGTCAGGGGGTTGTAGACAGGGATAAGGTCTCCCCTCAGCCTCCTCTTCTCTGAACTAAACCACCCCAGTTCCCTCAGCTGCTTCTCATAAGACTTGTTCTCCAGGCCCTTTCCCAGCTTCGTTGCCCTTCTCTGGACATCCTCCAGTGCCCCAATGTCTATCTTGTAGTGAGGGGCCCAAAACTGAACACAGTATTTGAGGTGCAGCCTCACCAGTGCTGAGTACAGGGGCATGATCACTGCCCTACTCCTGCTGGCCACACTATTCCTGACATAAGCCAGGATGCTGTTGGCCTTCTTGGCCACCTNCCTCATCCACTAGGCGGGTCACCTTGTCATAGAAGGAGATCAGGTTGGTCAAGCAGAACCTGCCTTTCATGAACCCATGCTGGCTGGACCTGGGCCCCTGGTTGTCCTGAATGTGCTTATTGAGTGTACCCAAGATGACGTGCTCCATAATCTTCCCATAAACTTATGCCTCAGGACTGATAGCTGTCCTTTCAAGTAAGAAAAAAAAAAAATAAAATTGTGATCTCATGGGTACAGATAGTTTTCTGTGGTGATTGTTTCTACAACTAACCAAAAAAACCCCTGAAACTTTTAACAAGTAACTTGCAGTATTTCCCAACAGCATTGTTCCTTGATGGTTGAAAGAAAGTTCTACTGTAAAGAAATAAGAAATGGGTTTTCTGTAGGATGTTACTAAGGCATTCTCCAGTACTGATGAGATCTCATTCTCAGTTTGTCAGGATTTTCTTTGACTTCCTCATACATGTGAGGTCAATAGCTGTATCTTTTACATAAAAGATTTCATTCAGCTTTCAAATGGCAAGCAATTATAAGAGAGAGGGTTATAGACTAAGGTCTTGGTTTCATATTATTTATGTTCTAATTAATTTACCAGACTGATTTGCCCACCCCCGCTTTGGCTACTAAGTGTTGATCTTTAATGGTTATCGTGTTCCTAGCATTAATGGGTTTTATTTCTTTGGAAAGGTCATTCTTGATGTAATGTCACTGTTAACACAAGGGAGCCTGTAAGCTTTAGAGATTTTTCTTTATTGTAGTGTGCTCAAAAATGTTCAACTACTTGCTGTCTTTCCCCTGGGGCATGCTTTCTCTAAACTCAGAAGAGTTAGTACAAGTTCTTTTTAAATTTTTGACTGTGTTCTTGCAATTTATTAAAAATACTCCTCAAGTAGCAGCTGGCACTGCTAAAAAGACCTGGGCTGCTTTTTTCTTTTTTAAATCCTTTTCTATTTATTTCTGGATGACTCTAGGAGCTTGAAAATTACTGCCTATTGTAAATAAATGTACAATCCCTTGACTGGTAAAATGAGCGGTGATAAAACAACTTGGGTCATATCATTTAAATTAATTAAAAATGTGTAAGGTAACTAGCCTACTACTAGTAAGGTACAGTTAATGCTCTTTAGTAAAAGAAAGTAAAATCACTTGAAAACCAGCATTGATCAAGAAAATACAAAAGTGTGTAAATAACTTCAATAATCGGTTTTGGAATTGGAGTCTAGGCTGAAATAATGTTAAATTATACTATAAATCTTTTACATGTATCAAACAGTCCCTATAAAAACAATTTAAAGATCTACATATATTTTAATGTATATATACAATATAGGAATATGTATATATTATATATATTTTTCTCTATTTCATTCAGGTATATTTCTTCCCCTGTTGTAGTTACTTCAAAGTTGATCAATTATTGTCTTTCTATTAAAACTCTGATAAGTTCTGACAGTAGTTGATCAGCCATCAAGGTTAACTGGGGATAATGGTGCTTTATTTTGACAGGTATACATGGAGGGGCAGGGAGCAGCACAAAAGGACTTTAATGAGTTTACTGCAGTGTAATTATATAGCTCAGCGTAGCAGGTTGATCTCCTATGATCTATAGAAGCATGTCCCTTAAGAAGGTTGACCAGGCAGGTAACAGCTAATCTACTGCCACTTTCCTTCCTGGAATTTCTGTTCTATGGGTTTTGAGATAGAGGTAAATAGGTAGTGTGTCTAAGCGTGGTGTACTGTCTAGGAAAACTGGCTGCAATTCCAATGACATCGGTCTCTACATTTAATAAAGGCTTAAATTACCTCCAGTTTCCTCTCCTTTAGGCTTATATCGTCTGCATGATGTAACAGCATTTTGTCCTCTTAGGTAAAAAGAGATTTCTTAGACTTATTTTACATCCTGAAATTATTTATGTCCCTAAACTTTACCAACTGGAATAAAAGCTGGCATACATGTCTTTAGTTCCTGGAACTAGTAAATAGGAAAGGCAGAAGTAGTACTGTATGCCACGAAGTATCACTTATGTGGTTTTTGGTCTGGTTTTCTGAGATTGTATAAGCCTTAAGCAATAATTTCTTATTGTCTAACCATGTTTTTTCATGATTCCTTCTTATAACACTTGAAACTACTGGGCAGTTTCAGTTATAGTTGGTAGGCTGAGCTGTAGGTGTCAAGTTCATAAGAGTTTCATGAAAATGGGAAGCTGATGAGAAGATAGAGGATGTGTTGACGTAGCCACCGAAAGAAAGATTGAGGTGAATAACAGGCTTTGGCCCTACTAAAAGAGAATCCACCTATGAGCATGGGTTTTTTTTTTAAGTAGAAATCAATAGGAAGCCAGTCTTCAGAGCTATTTATTTTAACACTATCATGCTACTATTGCTCAGTATGATTTTGCAGTAATGAAAAAATAACCATGTGATGTACAGACAACTTTGGGCAAAAAATTTTCTATAGCTTGTTCTACAGAATATATTGTCCTCTTCCTGCTGAAGTCAAATAAAAGCATGTCAAAATCAGTAGACAGTTTTGCATTGGGCTTCTTGTTTGTAGCAATTTCTCAATTTTTATTACAAGTCTTTGGATGTTAGGTTTATGGGTTTTTTTCTGGTGTGTTTTTTTGTTGTTGTTGTTCCCCCCTCCCTAATACCCTTGTTGGAATCGAGGGATTTACTTGATAGTATTCATTTTTTTAAAAATCCTGCATTTGTGACTATTTAGGAGAAGGTCAGAAAATGTTCAACAAAAGTTTTCTTGAAGTTGAAAACCAGACATTTTCACTTGTCCTTATATTTTTATGAGTTCTGGGGATTGGTTCCCGTTTTTATAATGTTTCAAGGTGGTAGCGCTGTGTATGTGTTTAACACTCAAAACAATGCTAGTCTTTGAAAGATTGTTTTCAGCAAGCTCATTTTCAGTTTTAGCTTACTAGCACAAAAGACAGATGTTCAGTGTTACACTAAGTTCAGTTCTGTGGTACAATAGTAATTGCTTTACACTGTAACTTTGTGGAATATAAAGAAAACAATAGGTGGAAGGTTGCACGTTTTTTGATAATGATCACACTGTTGGGAAATTAAACATGTATCATATGACTTATAGTTTCCAGCCATCCTATCCAAAAAACACTATCTGCTGTAAGAAATATGATTTTAATTTTTTTTTCCTCTAATGGCTTTTGCCACATCAGTGTTTTTGTGTGTGGAATAATGACTTTGCCCCATGCGACTGCACGTGAAGGGCTATAAATATGTTTAAACAATTCTTATTTTTTTTCCTTTTTTATTTTAAACCGGAGATCCATATTTTCATTCATTTAAGTGTTTCATGAAGTCATTACTGCTGGAAAATAGGATCAACCTGGTTATTTCGTTAGGTGATAAATAACTAAAATGTTTGGTGTAAGCAGATCTTCGAACTGGTTATTGTTGTAATGCAGTTTAGGTTTCAGTAATTCCATACCTTACATTACAACCAGATCAGAACTCTGACTTTCAATGTTTCTTCTTTATGCCTCTTTCACTGGTACAGGGGTGCTATTGAAGGGCTCATTTGCATTCTGTGCCCTGTAAAATTAATTTATTTTGCAGCTTCTCTAAATAGGCTAACCAGTTGTAATCTCATTCCAGTGGTGTACAGGCTTCAGAAAAATGATTACTTTTTTTCATAATGCCTAAAAATAAACTAAAAAAAAAAAAGTGAAGCCCAGCTTTTCCTTTTGTCTGAAGAGTCTTATTTGTTAAACGGTGTTATTAATCATAATGGATAGGTATTTACTTGTTAAATAGCTGAGTTGTGCTCAAATAAGTAATATTTTAAATAAGTAACACATTTTGACCTCTGTTATTCATCATTAAAATACATAACGAGCCAGGATGATAGTTGTTGCCTGGATTACAAAAGTCTGAAGAATGTCAAGGTACATCTACGTAGATGGAAACAGTACGTTGATTCTGCACTCTGATCCATATGGGTACAAGCCATCTTGAGCCTGGAAGCCATCATCTATCAGCAAATCCTGAGTCTCAGCTAAGAAGCTCTACTGAGAAGGGAAGGTTAAGCTTGGGCTCTGTGCTGTAAGATGTCTGCCACTTGTGAGCAGAGTTGGTTCCCATCTGGTCAGAAAGGGTGTAGATTTAGCAATGCACGAGGGTTTGCCATCTGTGTTTGCGTTTCATAAAGATTAATCCTGACTGTTTGCAAAATCTGCTTAACATTGTTGTAGCTAAATGGAGGCAGCATCTCCACTGATGTCAAATTTTTCAACTCTTTGTCTGTTAGTTAATTTTAGAATGATTGTGATCCATCAATATGACAAGACTTTAAAAAGGAAAAGTGGAATTTTAGGAAGCATTAGGTGATATATTTTGGACTCAAGGAAATATTAGTACCACTTACTAGACCCTGGAGAATGCTTATCTGGAATTCTTTGTGTATTTTGCACATGTGCAAACTTAAGCAGGCACAATGAAAGGTTACTGAGATGATCAAAGGAATGTATCCTTATAGGAGGAGATTGAAAGAGCTTGGTTTGTCTAGCCTAATAAATTGAAGACTTAGAGAGGAGAAAGGTTAATTAAATTATGAGACAAGACTTGTACGAGAATAAATGGCTGTAAATTGACCGTGAACAAATTTATTCTGGAAGCTACAAAATGACCATCAGAATAAGGGTCCAGAATTGTGGAATGCAGGAAGAACTACTTATGATTGGGATCGAGTGATCCAGCCAGGAGACTGTTGTGCCTGCTTGTGACACCAGAGGTGGTTCCTTCCAGGCCTGTTGAAGGCTTTTCTGGGTTCCCAAGTCCAGTGAACTCTAAGCTAGCTCAAGTTCTGATGCATGGAAGAATTATTAGTAAGAGTTTATTAAAAAACCCCTTAATTTTAGGGTACAGTTTCATGGCAGCTTAACCAGATTAAGTGCAGACTAATTTTTGACAGAGCTGCCTGGTGACTTGATTCAGGGAGCAGATGTGATTGGAAGAAGAGCAGAAGTATTTGGTTTCCAGGCAGGTCAGCACCTTGGGAGAGAGGAATCATCACAACTCTGCCTTCAAATGGGGGTGCCATGGAAGTGCTCCCATACTTTCTTGTACACTTCTCAGATTATTCTTCTTCACTCTAAGCCCTGTGGACTCCAGAGTTGCTTTGGGCTCTGAACAGGCCCTGGGGTCATATCGGAACAAACGGGTACTGCCTTTTCCAGAGGTCTTGAATTTCAGAAGGAAAATAGCTGGCTGTTCACACACTAGTACTGGTAAATTGCTTCTTGAATAACTTAACCAGATTTCCAGTGTCATGGAAGATGCACACTTTTTACTGAATATGTGATAAAATTCTTATAATAAACGTACATTCACAACGAAAGTGCTCATAAAAAGAAAGTTCCTGTACTAGATAGTCTCACAAAAGAGTTTGTCATATTTCCCCCCCAGTTAATGGATGCCTACCACAGTCACACCGCTTAGTGACAGGAGAACTGAATTCATTTGAGCCAATAAAGTCATTCTAATTTGCATTTTCATAGCCCACTCTTCAGTACTCCAACTGTGACTTTCACTTTTAGGACAGAGCTATGCAGTAAATGGATAGGTAGGCCCTTTAAAAGAATATTTATCATCCTTGAAGAATCTTAGTGCCAAATCTTAATAGCATTTCTTACAAAAATGACTGGAATTCACTATCAGATTTAGAGGTAGAGCTGTAGAGATTGTGAATACTCTTTTTCTGAACCTCTTTCCTGATAAAAAGAGGAGAGGTTAAAGCCTAAAACAGTGAAAACTTTCCCTCTAGAATGAAAATATTGAAGAATAAAAAAACCCACCCAAATCACAGTGCTTTAGAAATCAAATTAATTCAAAAGAACTGTGTGTTTTATTTAATTTAGTCACTTTCAGAGATAAATAATTCAACATACCTTTATGCAATGGTAAAATACCTTTGTTAATTATGCCAATCAGCAGATAAGTTATTCAGGCTTTTGAGGGTTTTTTCTGTTCTAACTGATGTTAAAAAATACAGAAGACAAGGAGAACTTCATGTCCAGTCTGTGTGTGATTTGATGAAACAATTGCCTTAGGACCTGCTGACACTCTAATTGGAGTCTGCATAATGCACAATCAGAACCTTACTTAAAGCAGTGCTCTCTTTATTCTGTTTAAGTACCCCTCTGTTAATTTCATTTAAATAACTCCCTCATTTAAATCTTGAGTAAAAACCTAAAATAATGAATAGTTCTTACTGACTTCAATGAAGGCAAGATTTCATCATCATCTCTCTACAAATCATTGTGACTGTGTGCTGCTTATTACTTCTTTTTCTCTGATGGCTTCCTCACTATCCATTTTTGCGGGTCTAGTGTTGCAGCACCTGAAGATAAGAAGGGGTTTTGAGATTCAAAGATCTTGATCTGCATCATAAAAATATTTTGTCATGTGTAATTTAATTCAGTGTTGGCAGTTCTCATTATTCTGATTACTTTTTTTTTCCTCGCAGTTCTCAGCTTTTAGGATCACCGTATTTTATATGAAAATCTGAAGTTTTCATATGCAAACTTCATATTTCCAGAGAAAAGCTCAGATGCATAAATTTTCACTACTCACTTCCGAGTAAATGAGTCGAATAAAAAAGAAACCCCAAAACCAAACTTCAAAAAAAACCCAAACCACCAAAAACTCCAAACAAAAGAACCCTACCCCAACCAAAAACCTCATTTCTCAGGAAGTGACTCATGATTTTTGAACCTTTGAGGTTATTACTATTGTTAAAAATGTGTGTGACTTCTGTTTTAGTTTTTCTTTTGTCGGGTTTTATGTTGGTTTGTTTGCATTTCAGATTACTCTCCTGAAGTCAAAGGTAGAATGTGGTCCTATAGAATGCTGCCCGATGAAAAGTGATTTGTTTGCATTTACTGTGTGTAAAATTCAT
>VZTL01009317.1:5697-45017 GCA_013400535.1 Scopus umbretta
CACCCATAATTAATCCCCCCCCCCCCCCCCGTGGTATCCTAAGCCATTCATAATTCATGTTTCTTTTTTTATAAAATGTATTTTTAGAGCCTACTGAACACCACTAGGAGTGAACCATGGTTTAGTACCTCTGCAACAGCCCTTATGGCTGTTTTTATATGAGTAAACTAAACCACATGAAAGAGTGACCCTGGAACCTATTAACTGGCATTACTTTGGTCCACATCCTGTGCTAACTGTAACTAACATTAGCTCTTTATTAATGTGATAATATTTCCCTTCCTACAACTTGAAAGTTGTCATTGGCCATTCCCCATTCCCCACAAAGGGAAGGCCATAGCATTTCAGCATGCTGCCTGTGATACAGCCCTTTGGAATGATGCCAAGAGTCCTGCCATATCCTCATACCATCCCTGAGGGCATGACAATCTCACCCACTGCATTACAGTGAAAAAAGGGCACTCCTGGGGCAAGTGAAACAGCAATCTAATTCTTTCCAAGGTCTTCTCATACAAGAAATGGTTCACAGCTAAAAAGGAGCCACCTGTAGATTTGAGGAAATGGCAGCTGTCATAGCCACTGATGAGGAGGTGCCTAGGACTGTGTAATTTTGTGTGAATTCAGCACTCCTGTTAAAAGGAGCCTCATAGTCACAGAACGAGTGTTGGTCCGGTCAAGCATGCAAAAGATTGAAGTTGCACTTGGCAAAATGCCCCAGTCATGGGTGAGCTATCTAGGGGAGCAATCTCCACCATGGCTTTGCCTATCATGGGTTTGGTGACCAGAACATATCAGGGGCCAGAAGACTCCAAAGTAAAAGACAGTGGCACAGAACTCCACACCAGCTCTTCCTTGCGTGGATGTAGCTATCGCCATCTCTGATATAGCCCTCCCTGTGTCAACATTGGGTACATGGATCTGGTCATGCTAAGTGTGGTCCCACCAGAAGGTGCTTCTGTTCTACTTTTACCTGTTTGTGAAGAGGGTTGCAGATGTCGAGGGTTTCCATCATGTACACTGCCTGCTGTGGGCTCAGGTGGCGAGGCCTGGATGTTGCTACTTCTGCTGTATGGCTGAGCTCCTGAGCTTAGGGTCTGAGCTGGGCTGTGTGGAGCCCACTGGGAGGGGAGAGTTGCCCCTGAGGAGTGGTGGGTGGGTGTCTGATTCAAGTGTCATCAGCAGTTGAGTCAGCAGGGAGCGACAATGTGTTGCATCATGGGCCCAATGTCAGCTATGGCTGGTGAGAGACCTGCAGGAATATCTGTAGCCAGCATAGTGTTATATTCTGTGAATGCTAACTTGCATGTGGGGCATAGTTATTTTGTTGGGAGTCTGGGGCAAAGACTTCACCAGCAGAGGCATCTCACAGCAAGTTGACTTTTGAGCTTAGCAAAGGTCTCAGCCATGTTTACTTTACCAGCATGGACAGTTACTCATGTAACTCTCTAACACAAAATACATGTCTCCCTCACTGCTTGTCTGCTCAATTCATAGCATGTAACTGTGCCAGGAGATGTGACTGTGCCACTCTGTGCCATAAAAGAGAGCTTTGCACCGTGCATGACTATCTCAGTTCAACACATTTTTGAGGACATATTGCCTGCCCCTGCTGCTGTTGTGGCTGCCACTTCTCCTGCCTTTGCTGCTGGACTGGGAGGGGTAGAAAAAGCAGAGGAATTACAGCTTAGTAAATCTCATGACACATTTGGGAAGTTGGAAAGAGTTAAAAAAGCAGTTCCCCAGCCTAAGAGGTCTGGGGAAGTACAAAGGGATGTTGTGATTACTGTTCCTCCAGGAGAAATATATCACACTATGTATGTGTGCTAACTAGTTCTGTTTCTGACAACACTGTCATTTGAAGAACATGGGAAAGGTGATGGAGGCTGTGTGCTTTTTTGGGTATGTTTGGCTCTTGGGACTCACACACACCAGTACTGCCTGTACTTGCCCACCCTCTTGAGTGGGGGAGGTTTTACTAACTTGCTATGCAGAAGCACTCTTCACATAATATTGAGTCCACTAACTGGACTGGCTGCTGGCTAAAGAAGCCTTTGTGTCCATTCTCTGTTGTCAGGATGAGCTGCTAGGGCACAAGTTGCATGTTCAGGGTAGCTGATGTCTTTCCTCCCATACTCATAGAAGCAGAAGGGAAGTATGATACCTGTGGGCCTTCCTGGATAACTTAGGATGTGTGCTCATATAAAGGCTTTACTGAAAAAGTAATCAGAGCATCATCCACAGAACCTGTGACTAGCAGATGAACTGTCTCTGTGACAATGCAGAAAAGTCAGGAGTACCGCTGCATAAAGGAGAAGCCCAAAGCTTTATATTCAGTCAGACAAGTCATGTGGTTAGGTACATCTGTCCAGTCACAGGCACGGCTGCCTTGTCACAGTCAGCATCTTATGCATGGACTTTGTAGACAATTTTAACCAAGTCTTTACCAGCAAAGTCTGAGGTTATGCTCTGAGATAGTATCTGCAAGACCAGGTTCCTGAGATTACACTGTTTACCGTACACATTCCCCAACACAGCCAATGAGAACAGCATTCACAATAGCAAGCTTTGTCCCAGAAAACCCATCTGAGGGTTCAGGGGTTGCAAAGGAAGAAGAGCCAATAAGTGATGCTCTGTGAATGGCTCCTTCTCTGAATAGTCCTTTTCAAGAGAAAATTTGGTCCATCCACTTCTGTTGGTTGAGGCTCCCAAAACTGGTCTTTGCCTGGTCATGCACTTGGAGGTTGTGAGATACAAGGAGTGAACAAAATCAGCATACCAGCATGACCAGCACTGAAACAAAGACTCAAAGACTGATCAGAACAAACATGTCTCCTTTGAGTTTTGGAAGGTAATTGTGAATTTGCATCTGTAGCCCCAGAAGACCCTGATATTTTAAGAAAACAGGTCAACACAATGGTGGTAAACAATTATGTGGACCCATCAACATACATGAATTTTTACAGAGCCATGGCAAGGGTCTCTCTGGTTTTCAAGGTGTTCCTGTTACATATGGGACTGGTGTAGGAGGTGTATATATAGGCTGTTTAGAAAGTTGTGACCCTACACTATGGGGACAGACAGGTTCTTTTGGGGATCCTTGGCAGAATGATGACAGCACTAAGTTGTAGTTATAATTAAAGCTTTATTTTTTTAACAGAATTTTATGATCAGCATAGCATAGAATTTTATGATCAGAGGAGCACAGGATTTTAATAAGCAGAATCAGTGTAGCACAATTTTCTAAGCATAGCACAGAATTTTATAGCACAGATTAGCTTATGTTTTTTAATCACCTGGACCCTCTGCAGATTGGGTCAAATCTTAATACTTGGCTTGCTGGATCAGCTTGCTGTATCAATATAACAATCATAATTTAGACTCAAAATAGGTAAAAGAACAGGAGTCACCTTACTCATTCCTTGGAGGAAGCAGATGATGGCGGAGGGATCCCTGACCACCGAGGGATCACGGGTTTTGCCATCCAGCAGCAGTTACAGACCAAGTCTCCCTTAGGACCTGTAACTGCTTCATTTTATAGACAGTGCTCTGTGTGCTGCTGCACTTCCCTGTTCTGCAGTGGGGTCATCACAAGCTCGCTGGCCAGGTGCCTTCAAGGCCAGTAAGGAGGGGAGTATCAGCCTGTTGCCCATGAACCTCAAGGCCGATAGGGAGGGGAAGAAGAAATCAGTCTGGCGCACAGGACCTTCAAGGCCTGATAAGGAGGGAAAAGGGGACTGATACGTGACCATCTTGGTCACAGAGGACAACCATTTGCCCTATAAAATAGCATTAGTTATGCCAGCCATACTACTAGGGGTCAGGAACAGGGGGTACTGGTATAGACAAAAGTCTATACCACTTTTGAAAAGAGGTTTGGAAATAATAAAGCCCCACATCGTAAGCACCTCTCACGTTGCAAAAAATGTGGTCAAACATGATTTTCATATCATCCTGGACAAGTTGGAAACGCTAACAGTGCAGCAAGACTGTGGTCGGTCTTTATTCAAAGAAAAGACTTTAATAGAAATAAACACGTCACCTTCCCAGAGGCAAGGCCCACCTCAACCCCTTGAATGAAAAATGAAGGATGGCACAGGACAGCAGCCTGGTCAGTACAAGAAGAAGAAAAAGAACAGCAAGCTGTGCCAAGCAGCACAAAAGACATGGAAAACCCAGAAAAAGGTGACCTGTTCTGTTCCTCACCCCCGGTTGTATTTTCCCCATAATGCAAACCAACAGCTACAATCAAGGAGTAGGAAAAGTAGGAAAGAAGGGGTGATTCTCACACTGGTGGCAATCATTTTCCATTAGAACCCGCCATAACAAGAGAATTGGGGTTTGCAGGTGCAAGGCCATGGCCACAGCAGCATGTCCAAAAAAAGGGCAATGAAGCTTGTGAAGGGTCTAGAGAACAAGCCTTATGAGAAGCGGCTGAGGTTGTTTAGTCTGGAGAAAATAAGGCTCAGCAGAGACCTTATCACTCTCTACAACTATGTGAAAGTGCGGAGAGTGTCGGTCTCCTCTCCCAAGTAACAAGCAATAGGACAAGAGAAAATGGCCTCAAGTTGTACCAGGGAAGGTTTAGATTGGATATTAGGAAAAATTGCTTCATGTAAAAAGAGTTGTCAAGCATTGGAACAGGCTGCTCAGTGTAAGTAATTGAGTCACAATTCCTGGAGGTATTTAAAAGATGTGGAGACATGGTGCTTAGGGACATGGTTTAGTGGTGGACCTGGCAGTGCTAAGTTAATGGTTGGACTTGATCTTAAGGGTCTTTTCCAACCTAAACAATTCTATGATTCTATGAGAGCGATAACATGAGGAAAACAAGAGAAATAACTGCCTGGCCAGCTGTGTGAAGGGTTTCAAAGCTCTGAATGTCAAGAGGGCTACAAACTTGCGGATAGAAGGCCATAGCAATACAAATTGCTCAGGCACCTAAGGTGCCGTGCATAAGGTCCAGCTCAGTGTGAGAGTTGCTGTAGGCCTGTGGTAAAATAGCTATAGGCTCTAATTTCAGGTAGCTGGACTTATATAAGGTCCAGAATGGATTTATAACCCAGAGATGCAGCTCTTTCTCCTACCACTCAGTCATCAGGTTGTTTCTCAGCTGCAGTTATGTCACACTCTCCACACATTTCTTCACGGGTTTCTTTCTCCAAAGACACATCTGGGCAGCAGCAAGGTCATGCTGAACGTTGTTGGTGATCAGGGATTAGGCAATGCTCAGCTCTGGTGATACAATATTGTAATCATCTGGAAGAGGTCTACTGTTCTCTTGGTTGAGTGAGATTCAGACAGAAAAGCTTCAGCACTCATAGCAAAATGATCAGGTATAAGGATATGCTTATGTTTGGGTTGCACAAGAGGAAGAACTTGACTTTCTGTTCAGCTTTAAAATTTGTTCCTTCTGCTCAATACACAAAAGTTTCTGTATATTAACATTTTCCTATTTTTTCTGTCTATGCAAGTTAGACTAATAAAAAATATACTACCTTCTCTTAGTTCTCAAGAACTTTTCAGATCTTTGACTAACGCCTGACTACCAAATTCCCCCAGAATTGTGTTTGGGTTGCATCTACAAAACACGTACAGTCTTTATTTGCCTGTTCTAAAAGCTTGGGGAAAATGGACATAAATCCAAAATTTCTTGAGATTATCTCACAGGAAGGTAGAAATTTGGAAGACTATAAGCCTTGCTTGAAGCTGCTGTTGCCCATTTTTGGGTGAAACTGAGTCTGCCCACACTGGAAGATCTGAACCACAGGATTCTCTCTAGGAAACACATTTATAAAAGCTTTAAAGATAACTGCTGTCAGAGTTCTGAAATTCTTGTAATGAATCATTCAGTGCTACATATTGGCTTCCTCTTCTCTCACTGAGTCATAATTTTCAGTAGGAGTAAGCATGGGCAAAATGAAATCTTATGAGCCCCTTTTGCCTTTCTCTGACGATTGGTTTACTGAACATCAGAATTAATTAAAAGTCTGCTAGCAGGAATTGAATTTGGCAATAAGAAAAGGGCAGCTATCATCAACTTTCGTTGTAATTGCAATCATGAGAACATACAGGAAAGGCCCTCAGTGCCAGATACAATATATAGATAAATCTCAGGTGTCAAGCTTCAAAATTACAAATGAGAAAACATCTGCTCAGTTGCTGACTGAACTTAAAAACATTTGAAATTTAATAGTCGTCTCCCAGATAAGCTTGCAGGTTCTATATGTGCTACAACTGAAGTTCTGCATCTGCTAAAATATCTCCTGGCTAAGTTGAGTTGCTGAAACTAGAAAGAACAGCAGCGAAGTCCCAAGCTATGTCCAGTTTTCCCTTAGACAGTGGTGTCAATATCCATCCTTCTGTCATGAACCTGTGGCTTGCACACTCATTGGAGATGCTGAGGGTTTACTTTGCCCATAAAAGTAGGGAAGTCTTACAGCTGCAGGGAGGAGGTATATTCCATAGGCACACATATATTACCAGAAGATAATGTCGAATTCGTGGAGCCAACAGGACAACAAACAAGAATAGCCCTGAGTCTGTGGATCTCTGAGATAATTTTATCTTAGACAGCTTTAGGGTCAACAAAGAACAGAGAAGCTTTAGCTGATATCAGAATCCAGAAGTCCCACTAGTGGGCAAATGACTTAGGGCAGTGAGTCCCAGGCCTTCAGCCTTCCTTGTTTCAGAACCACTGAATCAATGCTCTTAACTGCAGCTATGAAAGAGATGCTCAGGAGCAATGCTGTCACTTTCAGCAGTCTCTTCTGAAAAAAAAGGAGGAAGAAAAAGGAGGAAAAACAAAAAATGCATTGCTTTTCTGCAGCCTCTCAGGTGCCTTATACTGTTTATGGAGAAAGACACTATGACATTCTGTTAATAACTTTAAACAGTTGCCTGGTCAACGTGCTGGATTTTGGGCTATTTTGTGAACTACCTAATTCTTCTCATGCAGTGCACAGGAATCGCAAGTACATAACTCTGATAGCTTATATTTCTAGGGTTTTTATTGCATCTAAATCCAAATTCCTAGAGCCATAGTCTTATTTCATTGCCTCTGTAATCTTCAGAGTATGGAGTGCATCATTTAGTAGCATTAAAGATCTAAGTATACAGCATCTCTGTATTATATTCAAAATGTTTGTGCACTCTCAGGCAAACAAGAAGTTTTACCAAAAAAAACGCAGGGAAAAAAGCACACTGTAAAATGTTCAACTGCTTCTAAAACAGCATCCTGTAAGAGCTGGTATAAAAACTGGAGAACAAAATGATGCCAGTAAATTCTCTGTGATGACTCACAATTGGGAAGGTTTTAGAAATTCTTCAGATCTTGTTTTTCTTTCAGCACATTCAAGTACAATCCTTTCAATAACATGGTTGCACTAACTCCAAAAAATGAAAATGTGTACTTTACCTTTTCCATGCAGTCCTGTAGCCTTAATTAAGAATAGCCTCTGATGTATCAGCACGGTTTAGATTCATGGACAGGAGCTAAGGAAATGACTATGCTGAGATGTTGAGTAAATGTATAAATTTTGTTGTTCCTATTTAGACAGTGGTATTCCTCCTTGACATGAAGGAATAAGGATGATATGACAAAGTCTGAAAGACTGGACCTTAGATTTATGAAATTTTCATTCATTTGTAGCACTGTTTTGCAACAAACTAGAATTCTACAAAAAGACCATCCCCTTTGTAAAGTACTAATTGGACTACATAAGGTCCACCTATGGCTCTGGTTCACCTGGGTCAGCCTCATCTGTCAAACATAAACACATTGGAACAGGTTGCCCAAAGGTTGTGGGAGTTCCCATTTTTGAAATCTTCAAAACATAACTGGACAAGGTCCAGAGCAACCTGATCTAAGTTAACCCAGCTTGGGGAGGCTGGCAGTTGAGGAATAGATGACCTCCAGAGGTCACTTCCAGCATACATCTTTGGATGTAGAAGTCAGGGAAAGGGTTTTTCAGATGGATTTTGGGGACCCAAGAGACTAACTAGTATTCATAGTCCTGTGCTGGGTTCCCATTAGCAAGAGAAACTGATGATAGAATCACATCTTTCATGTACTCTTCTTTATCAGTAAAGACAGTTCAAAACATAAACTTTTCCTGAATGTACTGGGAACTACTAAGAGTTTCCTTGTGTATTATACAAAATCTTCTTGATCAGTCATGCTGAAAGGATGCTTCCCCCACAGTTCTAGCAATTTGTTGGCCGTTGACTCACCCTTGTCTTTGGTGTACATCTGATAACAAGTGCTTATGGCAGTTTGATACTGTAGGAGGCACTGGGACATTTCTGAGGAAGCTAGCTGAGAATATTCTCCCTGCTGACCATGCTGATGGAAAGGATGGTTAGATTGATCTGCAAGCTGCTGGGTCAGTGCAGGGTACAAGAAACCATAATTGAGTAGGTTTCCAAACACCTGGAGAATGGAAATAATAACTTTAAGTACTACAATACTTCCAGGAAACTTATTTACTTGTCATTCATTTTTTGCAACCTTTGCTAGTATGACTCCTGGTTTTATTTTTATGCTCTTGATGAATAGCATTTTCCCCCATAACATATAAAGCTGGGGAATTTGATAAAAAAAAAAATCTATGAAATTTCCTGAAAGCAAATTTTTATTGGCCTGGAATAATATTGCTACAGTATGTGTTTCTTTTCTGTGATTCAGAAGCTCATGTGAGTCATCCATGATTTCAAAGGCAGTCCCAAGAGCTCAGTCAAGGAAATATTTTGGCACCATTTAGACTGCTCTGTCCTTTGAGTCCTAGATGAGACAAAAACAGTAAAAAGAAACACAGCAAATGAGTGCCCTTGGAATGAATAAAATGGCATGCATCTATGTCTTTTCTTTAATATCTTGAATTTTAATGATACTACTGAGAATGAGATTCCCTTTACATTTGTAATTATAAAGGAGAGCAGATGGTAAAGGCTTAGCTTAAAGTGTTAATTAAAATAGCTTACACAGCCAAGCCTCTGTTTGAATACGGTACATCAGGAAAATATAAGACATGAGTGAGTGCCCTATTCTAGTGAATTATTCTTAAAGCTATCTTGGAGCAAATTGATTGGAGAGACTTAATATCATGTCAGTGAAATCTCCTTGAGTTCATGAAACAAGCACTAGACTGCATGTTCTAAACATATGTTTCTGAAGTGAAAACAAGTCTACATTCACTAGGAGGATTTGTATACCTGACTGCCTTAGTAAGCATTCAAATAAAACAAGTGGATCTTCAAAAACCCAGGGCTTCCTCGCTTTCTCTATACATTTGTTGGCAGGCATGTGCAGGATCTCTTCTGTGTGGGCTTTGCGGAACTGAGGGAATGCCAATACACCTTTGGGATTCATCTCATTAATTCATACACGTGACTCAACACAAGAGTATTGGTTCAGAGATAGTGCCTAAGCCTCCCACCTTCATAAAAAACAGTCTGAGGGTGGAAACTGTCAGTCTGTTGTGCTCAGCTGTTGGAAGAACTCAGCTTGGTTACAGAAGACCCAGTTTTAGTCCTTTTTTTGCTTGATTTGGGATAGAGCTCCTTACGTCCTCAGCAGCATGTCATAGCCACCTAGATATTTTGTAATCAAATATGAAGTTGTTCACTGGAGCAAGGACTAGAAGCCAGTTGCCCATATATCCTTTGAACTGATCACTGGACTAGTCATACATACAAACTTTTTTCTCATTTCATTCTCTGAGCCAGTATGTTTTTAACTGAGCTGTAAAAAAACAAAAGGCAATCAAAGAGAGGAATAATAGATGTCTATTTTTAGTATTTGGTTTAATTTATTTAACCTGATAGTATCCATTTTACTTTAAGACCTCATCACTTTCTACCACATGAAACTAAACAATAGCAATAAGATGGTTCATGGCCTTTGCACCCAGGCACAGTCATTTAATGTTTGTTTTAAACCTAATTTTGGTCCAGGCAAGGCCCACGTCTCACATTCTGTGCTTCCACAGTTTTTTAACTTACTAAAATGCATTGATTTGAATTTAAGCAGCAAGTATCTGATACTTCCAAAAACTGAGACACATTTTATTCACATTCTCATATGCCTAAGAAGACTGTATAAAATATTAAGTATAGCTGAAAATGAGAAGTTCAGCATAAGCATGGTATCAGTCAAACTATGTAAGAAATTGTCTTAAAATATGCTTGACACCTCTTTCTAACATGGAAGTTGAGGAAGTTTTCACTGAATAGAGGTGTATGTAGAAGACATTTTATTTTTCACTTCCTATAGAGAACTTCATCTTTTCATTGGAACTTCGTGGCAAAAGTATGTCCAAACAGCTTTACTAACTCCTGATAGAGCCAAGTGGTCAGAAAATCCTAATCTGTCTGTATTTCTACTCTTAGAGAACGTGACAGATGGGTGCAAACGTTGCTCATGCAACATTGTATGCCCATCTTTGGAAGACTTTGGGAACAAAACAATAGGTTGGGAATGATACGGAGAAATAGATCTCCTCTCCCTCAAACTCCTACTGTGCTCTACTCATTCATCTTTATCCTAACATCTCTCTCTCTCCTCTTAAAATAATGCCCTCTCTACGTCACGAGGTCTTCCTGTTTTCTTTTTCCCTTTCTCCATTGCCACTTTGAACTGCTATACTGGTGACATCAGAAGTGATGAAGATTGTGACTGGGCTGTCCTCTTCAGTTCACATTTGTGCTGTAAACAGTTTTGAGCCATAGGTTAAGAATATAAGAAAAAATTATAGTAACATTTACGTGTGCTCTCTTTAGAGCATCAGCTTAAGGGAAAAATTTTTCCCTGACCAGGTACTGTAAACATGTGTATAGAGCTCTGCTTTTTAAATATCGTTTATTAAAAGAAAAAAAGTAGGGAAGAACAATATCTCTGTCCATCCTTTATGGCACATATATTTGGTAGGTCTTGGCAGGAAGACAGAAAAATGTTAAAGATCATCTGATAAGAAAACAAGATATCAAATGTGTTGACTGCCTTTCATTAAGGGCTCAAGCTCTCAGACCCTTTTCTTTTCTGAAAGGTTGCTGAATTATGTCTGTGTTAGTAGGTCACAGTTTGTCCTTCCAGTAAGAAAAAATTCTTCTTATACATTGACTTGCTTAAAAATAAAATTGGGTAGAGTCTGGAAACATAGCAAGTTAACTACCTTCGTAAATGTAGGTGTTTGCTGATCAGTATGTGAAACAAATACCCGTTTCTTTGAATGTTTCTTCCCTATCCATTTCTTAATGTTTGCACATAAGGTTTCTGTTATTCTTACTGAATCTCCAGTAGAGATTCATGTGTCAAAGAGATGACTCCTTTCTGGTCAGGGTTCTCCTATCACCTGCTCTTTTTACTTGATATTGAATGTTTATTCATCTTGAAGTGCTGAAAAATTCTGGATGATTGAATGTTGAACTATGCTAAATGCTTCCAATTGATCCCTGTGCACAGCGAGACCTAGGAGTTAACAAATTCCTGGCTGGAAGCTTCAGTGTCGAGGCATTACGGTTGTGGTTTAAGCCTAGTCGGCAACTAAGCAACACACAGCCACTTGCTCACCCTCCCTCCCAAGGTGGGATGGGGGAGAGAACCAGAAAAAAAAAAAGTAAAACCTGTGGCTTGAGNTAGATCCCAAATGCATCTCGACAGAAACTGGAAGATGACGTGGAGGAGGTGGCTGTGGTTCACAGTGGAGGATGAGCGAGAGAAGCACAGGAGAGGAAGCATTCTTTCTGATTAAGCACTTCAAAGTGATTTCATTGTTTGAAAACAACCTACCTGGATTTTCTGGTGAAAGAATACTATTCAGAGCATATGCAAGATAGAGAGCTGCATTTTCCCTTAGAGCTCTTTTCTTTTCCCCCGTGTATTTTGATCACATGCTCCAATCTTACTGTTCTTCCAGTGTTCACCCTCCTGTAACAAGCTACAGTTATGAGTAACTTCTGCTGGGTTTTGTCTGAGCCCTAGGAATGCCTTTTAGATGCTACAATTATTGTCAGAAAGGAGTCTAGATTTCAGATTTTGATAGGTTTTTATAATGAAAGAGTACAAATTGGGAGCCCCTGGTATTGTAAAAACTCTCTCTGACAGGCTCAAAATTCTAACAATATTTTTTTGCAATAGAATCAAGTATCCACCAGGAACACAATAGTCTACCTTTTACGTTTTAGAAATTGGGAAGGAGGCTATTTATCCTCTGTCATTTCCTACTACATCCTTTCATTCCCAAAAGACAGTCCCTACTGTCTTTTTCAGATTGTAAGCAGGAATTTGACTACTATGATTTTAATAACTTCTAAACAAATCTCTCCTACCCAGTGTTCTGCACATTCAAGCCTGCTCAGAGCAAATTAAGGATTGCAAGGAAAAAGTCTGAGATATTACCAGGTAACTTGATATGAAGACTTTTTGTACTGTACACTGTGTGAATTTTTTTGCTCCTTTTTCTACAAAATTAAACAAGCTAACAAAAAGTCACTTCAGACCAGTATTACGTAGAAAAATTGATGTTTGTGCACCCAGAAATGGAAAAACAAGCAAGCCCAAGTGTATTTCACCCACTAAACAGCAGCTGTTGAGCAGATTCTTCCTAAATCTCACCTGATGCTTCTATTTCACTTTATAGTGGAAAGATTACAATATTAAAAATTACTTTATAAATTACAGGTTTATTGCAGAGTTTATTAAACCATTACTCCTTGCCATTAGTTAGCCTCCAGTGATAACATGGTTCATGCAGGCTTAACATGTAAAGGATGCTCTTCCTCCTTTGTTTAGTGAGAACCAAAAGCTGTACAATACTCTGACTTCTATCTGATCTCTACAACGTCATCTGCAACTTTGAGATGACATAAAGAAACAAAAGCCCCTTCCATAGCCCTTCTCTCCTCACTTTATCAAAAGCAGACATCAGAATCGAGTCACCATGTTACGATGATGCAACTATGAATGAATTTAAAAATTAAAATCTAATTGTTAAAGGTTGGCTTCACTCCACGCTGCATACAAAGAAATCGCCTCCATTAAAAAGGTTGATTCTTCTTTTAAGGAATAAATCCTTAGAAATAGGAATGTAAAAACCTAACTTAAACCATATTTTAAGCACAGATTTGCAAAATAAAGTCGTGACAGGAATATTACTTCCCAGAAAGCTAAGAGGAAAGATGAAGAAGACTTGCAGGAGACATGGAAAGTAGTACGTATGAAGGAGACTAGAAGAAGCTTACTAGCAGAGATCTTTGAAGAATATTTTATTTTCATAATGATCTTGTCACAGAACTGTGAGGCCACATAATCATAGAAATGTTGCAAGCTGTGTTTAAAAAGCCCATCTGTAGACACAAGAAGGAGCAGTGAGGTGCAATGGTAAGTGGGGGAACCCCAACAAGTCAGTCAGAGGAATGGACATGCTGCCCCAGTTCCTCCCAGGGCTCTCCCAGGAGACCCTCAGCCCCATGATCTCAGCACCACACATCAAGATGAGAGGCTGTCACCATCACCTTACAGGCTGAGAGGGGTCACTGCTTAGAGGAATATGGGATACTTTATAGGACGCAGGGGTAGAGCAGTTCAGGATTACCCAAGACTTACTATGGAATGTTTAGGGGAGGAACCAATGGTAGGGGAAGGGAGGGATAGTGTTGGTTTCTGGAGGAACAAGCATGGGAAAATAAAGGGATAAAAAAATAAATGGGGCTGATTATGTTGAAACAGGCTGCTGGTCAGTGTGCTTGCCTCGCCATGCCCTGTGCCTGACCAAGGCAGTTTGTCCTGTCTTCTCATTGAACTTAATTTCTCACTCTTTTCCTGGGTGCGGGACTCCCTATTCTGTGTGCAAGTGTGTCTGTGTGGGGGTCTGCATACAGCAGCTGGGGGCATAGCCATGTGTCACAGGGACATCTGTGCCCGTGCTACCAGAACCTGGAGTGAGTGCAGCTGTGCGAGGGAGTGCGTGAGCATTAGCCAGGTCACTAGTCTGACTGTCAGCTGGACTAGCCACCAAGAAGGTGATGTGGCGTGGGAGCCAGGGTGGGAGTGTATTTGTAAGACCACAGGGGAAGCTGGCTATGGAGGGACCAGGAGAGTCCCAGCCACTGCCAGCAAGGGGTGTGCGTGTGTATGCACGTCTGTCCGTGTGTGTATCCGTGTATGTGCATGTATGCGTGTGTCTGTAGGGGTAAGGCACCTGGGAGGAGAAAGGAGGCACAGGACCAGCTACTGGATGGACCGTTTGTCCAAGGCGGTGGGATACTGGGAGATGACACGTGTGCACATGGCTGTGAGTGAGGTGGGTCTGTACCAGCAGCTGGAGCGGCGCTGCAGCCTCAGGGGCTCATATGTCCAGGTGCCAGCAACCAGGGAGACTGGGATGCCAGGGTAGCTATTGGGCAGACTGGGTCCCTGAGCCCAGCTGCTGGAGGAATCCACCTTGTACGTGCAGCTTTATGTATATCCCACTAATGGACCTTCATCCTGGTCGGCCAGAGAGGAGAGCCGGATGAGGCTGTTGGTACCGTTTGTGTTCGCGTGTGTGCTGAGCATGTCTGTCTGTGCCGATCTGTGTGGCCAGCCATGTACGTACGTAAGTACGCTCTGCGTGTGTGTGTGCGTGTGTGCATGCTCACTGGGAAGACAAGCTCAGCCTCGCTACGGGTTGGCCCTGGAGCATGGCGCTGCGGGAGCCTCGCCTCTCTCCAGCTGCTGGATTCAGCCACTCTGAATTCTGAATTCCCAGTGGAATGGGTAAAAGTTTACTTGTTCGAATTCTATGATAGAATACCAAAGGGATATTACCAGACATCGAGTCCCACAAAAAAGGTAACACATAGTAAGCTGATCAGAGGATCAGAGGATCAAGGGCTGGCTTGTTTAGATAGGTAACTGGGTACAGAGGCTCTTCCTAAATACATCAGAAGAATAGGCTTCTTCTGATCAGTAGGAAGAGAGGGGAAAAAAAAGAAGAATACAGTTCTGCCAAAACAATAAATTAGTCTGAACAAGTCACAAGTCATTTTGGACCAAACCTTCAACCTAAGCCCCAACTAAATTTCATTTCTATGTAGCTTAAAAAGACTATCTTGTGGGCACATCCTTTATGGTCATGTGTTGAGAAAAACCTTTGTTAACCAGGAGAAGACAAGGTGTAACATATACAACATGAAAGAATCCTACTTTTAGTCATAGAGGAAATACGGAATATGAACCCACCAAATGGATGTGTTTCCAGAATGAGATTGCTAGTGCTAACATTATAAAGCAGGAGGTACCTTGTATGATGATGAGTGAGTGTTCTTTTTCTATTAGAAGACATGCCATGGGCAAGTATAATATTCTTTTCTCATTTGTATTAAAATCATGCCACCTCTTAATGATCTCTGTGTTATTATTAGCATGGATTGTCATCACTCCATGGTCTTTGATTGGACAGTATGTGAACTGATGCCTGCATCAATGCTTTGCAATAAAATTAGGCTGTGCTGTGCAGAATTTCATTACATTTTCTGATTAACTTTCATTACAGTAATTCTGCAAGAGCACCATAAGGTGTTGCACAGTTTGATAGGTCTCCTTTCCTTTCAAAGATAATTGTACCAGAGAACATTTTGAGGACTTACACGATCACACTTCTCAAGGGATTTTAATGATTGATTGTTTTGCTTCCTCTGATCTCAGAAAATCCTTGCCGAAAGTAGCAATTGTGCATACAACTAACGCTTCTTTTTTCTCATCTACATCACTAATTTAAGTTTAATACCATTCCGGAAAATTTATGCTTTTGAAACTCATATCTTCAGCATACAGAGTCTTTGGAAAACTTGTATATTCCAGATGTTACTTACTTTCAGTAAGCCACAAAATGCTTGCACACTGAGATAATTTAACACCTGCTAGTAGCTCGAACATGAACACAAGTAGTTTTTATTGGTTAGCATTTGGGGTTCTAAATTTCTCCACTGTGTTCTTGTCAATATATTATTAAACATTTCAACAGAATATATTGACTGTAGTATGTACATTCAAACACATTGACTTCCAATTCTTCTGCCGTGAAGACTTACTCGTCCCTCTAACTGATCTTAATATGTCTGATACCCGTATTCTCCAGGGCACAGTTAGAGTTCTTTATTTGAATGGGAAATTCCTTCACCAAAGCAGCAGACTATAGAGCTTACAGACAGCAAGTTGAGCTCAAATTCAGATATTCCATGGTGGAATCATGAATCTGTAGTTTATATTAAAAATATTATGGACACTGAGACTTCTTTCCCTGATTTACATACTTATTTTGTCCGAGACCAACAGCCCTATGGAGAGGGGCTGGAACTGGCTATCATTACTGGTAGCTTTCTCTCAAGCAGACCAGAAATCCATCTGGAACTTCTCCAGTTCAAAACATTTTTTTTTTTTTAAATCTGTGATAATTTCCATTAAATAACTGTTTGCAGAATCTTAGTCAGCTAGGTATAAACTTTGAATTTTCACTCTGTGTCCACATGATTTTGGTATCTCTGTTATGCTTTCCATTGCCCCTCATTAGTATTTATTCCCTGGATTGCGTCTATAGCATAATGGTTGGGGACAGAGCTAAAAAAGGAGAAACGTGAGTGTCTATTTGATTAGTAAACCTAAGGTCAAAAAGGGCTCTGCCCAGAATGTGTGTGACATGAATGTGGATGCAAGACAACATTGGGCTTCAAGAAGGGAGAATATGCTCAAAGGCATTTTGCTTTGTCAATCCACAGTGTGTGTCTGATGACTAGGCTTCTAAGGTCTTTATCCATTAGGATGTGTCAGCTTCTTCAGGAGTCCTTGCTAGTCCTTTTGGGGGGAGGCTGCGTGGAAGAATATATGGGAAAGCTTGCAGGAGGGTGATGTGATTGATACTTTGCATTCCAAACAAATGAATTGGGATTATCCATCTGCCAATGACTACTTTTTAAATCAGCTCTGTACCGTTTGTCCTGAAGTATGCATGCAAATGCTAGGGCCCTGGCCTGAGCTGAAAGGAACTGAACAGAATATGATAAGCTCCTGAACATGACATGAGAAATTTCTGGATGTAACAAGTGGGCAAAAGTTACAGATCGCACTGTGAGGGAAGGCTGGCTTTCACAGGCAGGTAAGCGGGAGTTCTGTGAACAGTTTCGGGGTTGGGGGGGACGTGTCTGTGTGTATTGAGAACATGCACCCGATCTCACTGCGGGCTCCACCTGTAAACAGAGAACCACCCCAGCCCAGCATTACTGCCCGGGGCTGGAGGAATACCCAGGGTCTCTGTCCTCACAGGCCAGGAGGGAGGATTGCCCTGCATCCCCTCTGTCCAAAATACATGCTTTCCCTTTCTGGTTCCTATAGCAAACAAACACGGATGCAATGGGCATGCAGTTAAAGAACATTTGCTGTGGGTGCACAGAGTTATAATTTTAGGCATGAACAATGCAGGTAAATAACCTGTTCTGCAAATGACTTCATGTCCACTGGGGACTGCACAGGTGCAAAACTATTTGCAGGGGCAAAATCCAAGGTATAAGATGGTCTGATCAAAAGGAGATACTGCTAAATGATCTGATGGTTTTTGAAAAACTTTTGCCGGTTATTACTCAGGGGGACCCAGGCAATATGAAAAGGTCTGGGATGTTTTCAAAATGCACGACACTCCAATGTATTCAAATGTGTTTTGCCTCGCTACAGGTTGACAGTTACCATGGTGTTCTGGATGTGAATAACTTGCCAGAGAGAGAAATTTCTGGCTAGACATCAGGTCGTCGTAGCCCTCTTGCCGGTTTCTGTTTTGTTTATTTGAGTGCAATATGTGCAGACAACTTTTGGGTGAGTGGTCTTTGAATTGGCCTAATTGTAGTATATTTGTTCAAAAAAGCACTTAAACATAGACGCAGCTGTGGATCAGTAAGAACTATGCAAAGTGCCAATTTACAACTCCGTGTGCTAGTGCCACTCTTGCATGGGCAGGAATCACAAAGGCAAAAGACAGAAATGTAATGAGTGTTATTTTCTGCTCTTTGGCATGAATAATTGTTTGTGTGTCAGTCTCCAAATAACAGACCTGGAAGACTTAAGAAAATAGCTTTTGTAATGGTTCTGAATGTGTGTTTGATACAGGAAGACATGTACCCAAATACAATTCTGGGATGAGCCCGGAGCTGGAGAAACCTTGAGAACTTGAGGTAAAGAAAAGCCTCTGTTAAGAGACCTATTGGCACAAAAAGTGGGGGTGCAGGAAACATTTCCATAGAAGCATTTTCAAAGGTTGCAAGACCTATTTTATAACAAGTAGCTGCTGAAGAAAAATGTAAATCTGATCACTCAGTATCTGATGTGTGCAAAAGTGAAGCTTCTGGATTAATGGTTTCTTTGCATTTTTGTTTAGTGTAAGATTTAACAAACTCCACCAGACTATAGGGTTTAAATGCTCTAAAGAGTATTTCCTTCCCCCCCCCACCCCCCTTTTATGATGTGCTTAAAATATCCATTTTATTGACCTTTACAGAAGACTTTGATGGAATGAAGTCCAGGGGCAAGCTGGAATTTTATTCAAAAATCATCAGAACATGATTAAGTTTTTTACCCTTCAGAAGAAATGTTTGTCCTCATTGCCGGTAAGATGCTAAAATTTAAAGGTCAACCTGAACTGTCTATGTGAAGGAGATGGCAGAGTATTCCACTGTCACAAAGAGAGAATAGACTTGAGAAAGCAAAATGGTGTACAGGTCTTTCCCGGTTTGTAACCCTGCCAGCTGCATGGCTATATACAGGTTTGTGTTCTTAAGGCACAAGACGTAGTGTTTCTACCTCCAGGCAGCTATTACAGTCAAAGAGATATCCAGTCCCACTGATACAGTGGTGGACAGATGCCTTGCAAAAGAAACCTTGAGGTTTGTCATAGATCATGGGAGGGGAATTAAAAGGGAGCTCTTACTCTTTTGAAGTGACACAGTTATTGACAGGACACCTCTGAATACAACTCTTTTTCCAAGAGTTTTGCTGCAGCTATTGTGAAATGTAGTAGAATGCCTAATAAGAAAAAGGATACTATTTTCTTTATTACCAGGTACAGAACGAGAGTGAATATCTTAATTAGATAGAAGTTCTCTGCAGGACCAGTTGGGGATATGACAAGATGGCTGTGCTGGAGCTGGGTGGAGAGCTTTGCTAAATGTATCTCAGCTGTCACAGCTATGTCCCGCTGTGCTACCCGGATAGGGAAAGCTGGCAGGAGGAGATGTACAGCCACGCTGACTGGAGAGGCTTAGTGTGTTGGGAAACAGACCATGCTGGGCACGAAGTGGAAGAAGTGTGAGCGTAGTCAGCACTGCTTGTCATTTTGGAGAGAAAGCTATCCTTTTTTTTTTCTGACTAGGTAAAATTACATCTCAGACAGAGCGCTTGGGCTTTTCTGTGTGGTGCAGTGCTTGAGATAATAGGGGAAAAGAGAAGCTCCACCAAAAATTATTTACATGGCACAGGATAAGTACAGAATAGTAGCATGTAGTACAGGAACAGTTCTGTACTTATACTTATTACAGCACGTAGAACTGGATGAACTTTGCCTGATGAGCAAATTGCAAAAATGTTGTTATACGTGTGTAGTACACTTAGTCAAAGAACAAATCTTTACCATCTCAGTGCTGTGAGAGATCCTGATTTTTTTTTACTGTCTCTTCTCCTCACAAAACAACTAGTTTCATCCTCTGATTTAATCAGTGGTGAAATGGCTTGCATCTTGGAAGTGTGCCAAAGACGCATTTGTCATAAATATGTGTATTGTAGGGGGCTATTTTCCACTGCTTATATTAGTTTAGAATTATACAAACCTGGATCAGCTTCTGTGGTATTTCTGAATAAGAGGGTTAGTAGAACCTTCCTCAGATCCATATTTTAAGAGACACCCCTATGCTAGCACCTGGCATAACCAACACATCATGTTTGTGTTCACATGACCAAAAATTTACAACTTGGAGGGGCAGAAGGCCTGGATGAGAGTCAAAGGGATTATTCTGAATGCTACAAACTGAAGGGGTAAAGAAATCTGTTTTGACTCTATAAAAAGAGCTGGTTCTCCCCAATGGTACTGCGGTTGGGAAAAATTATCTTAGAAAAAGAGAAGCAGCAGGTGTACCATGCAGAAGAAAAAACAGGGGAAAATGAGGAAAATAGCCTTTAAATACCTAACCAGAAAGGTTGCTTGCCACAGAAAAGGATCTCCTCCCAGCTGTTTTAGAAAACAGATGCACATTAGAAACACCTGTTCTCTGTTTTACTTTTGGAACTTAAAAAGCATAGTAACAGTGAACTTAAAAAAAAAAAGAAAATAAGAAGAATGAGGTGTGGATGTTGTCTGCTATGCTGCCATGCTCAAAAATACTATGTGGTATTGCAGTTGCTTGAAACTTCTGCACAAAGGATTTCTTGGCAACTTCTTGTTCATTTGTTCTGTGGAAGGGTAACCTTTTGCTAATTTCCAGACATCAGAAAATATGCTTATTTTTAGATGATTTGATAAACTCTGCTAGTGAATGGAAAGATGAAAAGCCATGAGTAAATACAGGAATCTGAGGATCACAGGAATCTCGATGTCATGAGGACAGCCCAAAATTTCTTCCATTGAGGAATTTCATCATCAGTCTGAACACCAAGTATGTGGTAACCAATACCTTCCCCACCCACCATGCAGAAGCTGTCAGCTACAGCTTTTGCAAAGCAGACACACCCAGACCAGCTGCAATTCTTTCTAGAACTTTTTAAGGTCAGCATCAAAATGTCTTGTGGATTTCTGGAGGTAGATTTAATTTCTTTTTTTTTTTTTTTTTCATGTGGAGGTTCAGTGGGCCTCTCCTGTCCCATTTGTCATGTAGGAATTAAAGCAATGAATTTTAAGATGAGGTCATATGGAAGAAGAAGATAATTTTGGTTGTATTTAGATTTCTAAGTATTGACTCAACTCCATCACACTCTCACACCAACATAGAAGCACAAAGATATGTGTCCAAGGCCATGATCACTTGTATGCAACAGGGAACACAACATGTGACTTAAGTCCTCACTGCATCTTCTGACTTTATTTTAATTGATGACAATGAAGTGATTTTTAGGTAGATCTTTCACATCTTTCAGGAATCAATATTTATTTGACTCCTAGGCATTATCTTTCACCTCCTAATATTGCCTGCTTCATTCTCTGTAAATCGTAGAGAGTGTGACTGCTTATTTACTTTTATTTCCTCATTTTGGGTGTCTTGTGGCTGCAGTCTGGCTTTCTGTTGGAGTATCAGGATGACAAAAGGCACAACCCATGTGCTGTAACTGTGCTGCCATCCTTTTGCTGTCAGAGTGCATGTCTTCTGCTACAGTCTGCGCTGTGCTGTAGTCTTGGTGCATTATTCCTCTGAAAACCGGGTCTTTGTGTTAAATTTGATTAGCCTTCTGTCAGGTAGCCCAACATAAATATTTGTGTTTGCAAATGTATTTCCTAAGACCCTTGGTTAAGCTTTGTTATTTCAGTATCATATAGTCATCCTGGACGCTAATAAACTTGTCTCAGCTTCTGTCTCGGTGGATGAAGGAGGCCAGAACAACTTTCTAGGCTAGACTATATACAATTTAGTTTAGCCTGATCATTCACAACCTCTGTATATGGTCTTTTAAGGCCAACTGTGTGTGAAGGTAGAACCGGGCTGGAGAGTGTACACAGCCTGGTGGGTTTCCATGGATGAGGATTCTTGGACGGAAATTGCAGCCGCATCTCTTCTTCTTCTTCAGGGGCTAATCTTGGATCATGACTCCTCTCTGCAGTCCAGACCAGTGTGGTTTAGGCTCTGTTTAACCTCAAGGACATTACTCTCACTTTCTGTCTTGTGGCCCCACAAGACTTTAAAACAACATTGGATCACATTTTTGCTCTTCACTTTTTCTATAAAATTTCTTTAGGAGGAGAGTCTTCCTCACATAAAAGATGTCACAAGGGAGTTATTTCCCATATTATCCTGTGGTCCCCATCTCAGTCTCCCAGTCCATCAGCTATTAAGTTTGTAGAGAGCTGTTAGGCATCACTGAGCTAAGCTGTTATTTAACTTCAAACTTTTCTGTCACCCCTTTAGATTTTTAATGCTTTCTCTTGTTCATCTCTTGAATTATCTCTAATTTTTCTCCTTCTTTGTCATAATGATGAACTGTTTCATACTGGAAGCTTGAATCTATTTCACTCTGCTATTTGTGCATTGCTGTCAAAATGAAAGGAGATAGAACATGTTTTTGTCTTTTCAAAAGAGATTTGTTGTCCTTTCAGCCCTCCATTTCTGTGCTTCCATTTTAAATTTATAGCTTTTTTTAATGCTTTGCAGTTACTGATATATGTAACCTGCATTTATCAGTGTAGTATTCAGCCAGTTATTACCCACTTTACACTTTACCTAGTTATTTAGTTTCCAGATCCTGAAATATCAGTGATTTCTGCAGTCCCTCATGAGACTGGGTTTTTTTGCTGCTTCTCTGTTGTTGTATAAGGCTTCTCATGTACAATGGAATGAGAAGAGTTCCCTGATATTTGTGCTTCTTAAAATCAGGCTACCAAGTTAACAACACATGCTTCCTTAACGATGTGAGTACAATCTTTGTTCCCATACTGGTTTAAAGTAGGTATAAGAATTAAGTGACCTGGAAGGGCAAAGAATGACACCATAACCCAGTACGAGCCCCTGTCCTACCCAATTGCTCCACGTGAGTAACCTGTTGGGAAGTCTGGAGCTAAACAGTAAGGAAAAGACGAGATGAGAAATGGAGTGCAGGTAGACGAATTGGTAAATTAAAAATAAGGCAACAGATTAAAAGAAGATAATAGATGGGTATAAAACACAGATGTAAAAAATTACATTATTAACTTTAATATTAATACTATTTCTCCTACCTCTTCAGCTGTTTTTCTCTTGAGGACATGAGGAAGATGACAGTGTGAATCACTTAAAGATTTGACCTCTTCATCTGAAAAATCTCACACTACAGCATAAAGAGGTAAACGTTTTATGATAATGGGATCAATAAAGACTATCTGCATTCATAAAGGAGGAAATGCTATGGCTTAAATGACTTCTAAGATCAGGAACAAATGATGGTTTTGTACCAGTTAAGTCATATCACTACATTCCATGTGAATGGCCACATAAAATTTTAATAGCTGAAGATTAAAAAGAGCAAAAGCTTTCCTTTGCATTGTTTGATATAATGATTTTAAGTTATAATTTAATTATGGATTCAAAATTCTACAATCAGTCTCAGTCAGCAAGCACTCAGTGCTTATACGCAGGAGTGATTCATCAGATTACGTAGCATCATGGCAGCTGTTGTCCAAATTCTGTCATTCCAAATCAAATGGCGAACACCCAGCCCAATGTTCTGCAAACTCCTACAGCCATGCCTCTAATGAAAGCACCGTTTCTGCTGTTGTCTTTTTCTTTAGTGGCTTGGTGCTTTTTTGGGGGGTTTTTTGAACTTCTTCAGGAGGTATAACTTAAGATATATCTGATGCAACATTAATATGCCAAGGTTTGGGATACCCGAGTGATCCCATTCCCATGAACAATGTAATCATTTTAGCTCATGACGAAGAGGTGTTTGTGCTGAAATTACACTGGAGCAAGCACTCCCTGAATTTCTTTGGTTTTGTTTTTTGCACTAAACACTTTCTCTTCTCTCTACAAGGCCTTTTTTCCCATTCTTACCTTCTGTACAAGTAGTGCCAAAAAGGAAACTACAATATTGCACCTCCTGCTTTGTACTCTCTTCTACTGGGCATGGATAACTTTTCCACCATGCAGTCCACAGGGGAAAATCTGCATACGGCTATAAACGTTAAAATGGTATAAAACACCAACAACAGACCTCAAAGATACACAGGAAAGAAACCTCTGGGACTAGAGAGTTAAAACCAGTCAAGGTGGTATTAAAGACCCCTGTGGTTATGTCAACCATCAGACTTTATTTTAAATGGGTAGGATTCTCTCACACTTGTGACTTGTTAGGTTCAGTTTCTGATCTAACATTAAAATTATTGCAGAAAGTCAAAGGCTTACTTAAGTAGATATCAAGAAACAGAGTTAACATCTTTTGACTATGTCTGCATTAAAGAATAGTACAGATATGTAGAGTGAGACACCTAGTGCTGAGAAACCAATGTCCACACTAGTTATGCTTCAGGCAGCTTTATTTTGATCAAGCCTTGGCCCGGTCTCATGGACTGAATGGTCACGTGGAGTTGGAGTACATTAAGTGTGCTGCTGAAACACACTTTTTAGTTTACCTTCATCCCAAAGGAATCCAGTCCTCATACTGTGACACCACTCCACAATGTGTGCCACAGCAGGGATATGGGGATGATCAGTACACTTGCTTGAGAAGTACCCTCCTGATGTAAACTAAAACACTCTGCAACACAATCTTTATTGCTAATATCAAAGCAGTAGCCTGCCTCCTTCATCTTGACTTACCCCAATGGAAGCAGAGTTGTTTGTCTTCTGGAAACAATATATTAGGCAAAGACAGAAAGAGCTGCACCCTTACTTTTACTTGAGCCCTTAGTTAATACAGTCAGTAAAATTAGTTAACCAAATCATTTTCATTAAGCCCACGTTAGCGTTTATTATTTTATTGCCATGGTTACATTATTATTATAATTTAACCTGCATGTCATCGCCAGCCTAAAAGAACAACCCCATATATTCAAACATAATAAAAACATAAAATCTCCTCTTTTTCATTAATAAACAAGGTTATGGTGACCTTTCCATCTACGCGAGTGGTTTATTTATTAACCTACCTGTAATGCAACTCAGTTCCTAGGCCTAAGTATTTTCCACTCACATTTTAGCAAAGCTGAAACACCTCAGCTGGTAAAACAGCTCCCACTACTTGACTGGGGGGTGGTGCACATCTAGCGTGCCGGTGATTTGGGACCCAGGAGCTTTCACAGCTCATTACTTTCTACACTCAAGATGAACCCATGTTATGGGAGTTACACCTGAGTAGCTAGAGGTCTGTTTACAGCTTAGGCTCAAGGGTTACTCATCTCTGCCCTATTTTCTAGTTATCGTTTGCTCCTAGGTTTGCAGTACACCACTAAGAACAGACTTAATGTGTATCATAGGACACCCAAGAATTTAATCAAAAAGAAAGAGGAACTTGCCTGAAATTATGTTAGCACAATTCAAATAAAGACAAAATTCTACCAACACTTTCTGTTTATGACAGAAACAATCTATTCTCATAACACCCCTTTCTCAACAAAAATGTGAATATGATGAGATGGTAAATTCCCTTGAAGAGCAGACTACGCCAATCAGACTTGCACCCTAACTTATTTTATACATTTCTCTTTGAAGGCCCCTACTGTAGCATCTGAACGATTTGTAAGGGATAGTGACTTAGTCCACAGTGTGAGATGAATGTAGACCTTCTGAGGTAGACCTTCTTTCTAAAAATTAGGAAACTGAAGAATGAACTGAAAAAACCATTTGCACAAAATCCAAAAAGGAAAAAAAAAATATACCAGTAAGTTTTACAACAAAGAATTTGTGATGTTAGACAAAAGCAGAAAGGAATTCAAGGAATTCAAAGCAGTATTTTACTGCTGTAAAACCAGCATGTATGAATCATTGACCTGAATATCTGGGAATAAAACATGACTTGCTATCTCTCTTTCCAACAATCTGGGATTAAAAGGAATGTTCACAAGATTTTTTTGTGATTCATAAGCAAAAACAGCAGAATATTTTAAAAAGGCTTGCAATCTATCGTTGAGCAATTTCCCAAACCTTTTTTACCTTTTTAGGATTAAGACTGAAGTAGAAACATTCATGTGGCAATGGCATTCCATGCTAACTGTGCAGAATTGAAACAGAACAAGCCAAATGAGAAAGCAGTCTTATGTCAGATATGCTGAACACAAGGTGGGGAAAGATGGAGTACACCCAAAAATCCTCTCAATGCCTTGGCTAGGGCACAGGGATGTTCCTAAGACTCCTACTTTGGAGCCTTCGTCTCTCATTTTGGCTGTCAGAGCTTGAAGTCCTTTAACTTTCCTGCTTCTGAGCATCCACAAACTCCCCAAACAGAATTTGTGCTCCTCAAGCCTTCTTATCTGACAGCACCTCCAGTCCACAAGCCCCCCACTCTGTAATTACATCTTTTTCATCAAGTCCCGATACTACTCCCAACCCAATTCTGCTACCTGCTCCCACCTACCCTTCCCATACAATCCTCTTACCTTCAAGCTCCATCTCACCTAGGCCCTTCTGGCTCCATGTCCAGTTTCTTTGCATTTAAATGCAAATATTTTAAAATTGCATTCCTGACTATTTGAAATGATGGCCCTCTCTTGGATTCTTTCCTATGGGTTACCAGTACCTGTTGCTTCATTTCTTTTGGCGATAAAGGTCACTTTTCTTAGCTGTCTCAACATGCTTTTTCTGGGGTATTTTAAAATCCTAGTTTAAGGCTATAAATGTTAAAAATCCCTCAGAAATCTCTGACGGGGAAAAAATAGGGCATGTCCCAGGCCCTAAACAAACTGATTAACTTAGAAATTATTCCTGATATCAATTGGGGTGTTGAACTAGATGACTTCAGGATGTCCCTTCAAACCCAAATCCTACTATGAGTCTATGACCAGGAAAAAACAGTCTGAATAGTTGTCCTAGAAAACCTACTGAATTTTCATAGCAATTAAGCATTTTTTGCAATAGGTGTTTTATAGAATCCTGTATACTGTTGTCCACCTAAAACACAAACCAAACCCAAAGTGATCAGTATGACAATATGATCGACCTGTGTGGTTTTAGTGAAGGAATTCAAACTTTCTGAAGAATGACTGTAATACCAAAGACTAAATCACTATTCAAGTATGCGCATTCTGTGTTCAAAAGAGATATTTGCAAAGGTGTGATGGAGTTAGTGACAAATTCCCTGTAAAGTCCTCCTTATCAACTTTGAAAGAGCACTTCATAATACTAGACTCACCTAGATGTCTCAAAAAACTCCCCAAGTAGGCTGATCTTGTATCCTAGGAAGCAGTAAATTTGTAACATGGGTAATGGAAGACACATGGTTGAACCTGCTGTGTTTACATTAGCTTTAATCGGAACCCCATATATACAGTAATTTGGTTAGACCTGTGTGATCTAGATTAATGGAAGTTTACAGTCTGTCTCCATTTTTTTCCAGCTAGATCTTTTCAAGGATCAAGAGATCTTTTGTAACTCTTTTGTTAATGGATCTCTTTTTTATATAGCAGACATCATAACCAAAAAGCAGAGAGGAACACTTTGTTAACGTTATAGCAAAACTAGTTTTCTGATAGGTTATCTATATATTTAGAGATATTTCTTTCTCTATATATATATACACTCTACCTTTATATCTGTATGTTACTCTATCCCTATATCTATATATTTAAAGGATAGAATACAATACAATACGAAGTTTAAAAAACTAACTGGTATTTTTTAGAAATCTCTGACAGAAAAGCCATATGTCTTTATTAGTTTTTAAAATTCTGCTTGGAAAGGTACAGACTACCTAATATCACTGACTGTGTATTGAACCCAGCTCTTTTGGTTACCATCAATAGCTGGTAAAGGATTACATACAACATGAATAAAAACAAAACTAAATGGAAGAGGTGGGTCGAACTCTTCCTGGAATGCTCTTCACACATGTAGATTTTCTGAACCATGAGTTTTCATGGCCATTCTTCATAATGTTTCTTTATAACTTTCAGCAACCACAACAATGATAAAGGGCTTCAGAAACTAGGAACCCAAATACATTTTCCCTTGGAAAATGAGGAAAAACAAACATCTTAGAAAACACAAATAACAGTGAAAAATAATTTTAAAAAATTTCAGAATCAGTGGGTTGTGGCCAGATTGTAAAACAGATTGCAAAACAGCTAAGTGTGGGGTTTAACCTATTGCTTAAATCTACTTTGCTTCTGGAGAAATAGAAAGTGGTAAATGTCATGCAAAATTTTGAAAACTGCTCCTGGGTGCTACAAACCAGGAATTCTGTCTTTCATGCAGAGAAAATTGAGTAAAAGTGTAATGAAAGAATGAATGAACAGATCTATGATTAATGATTAAACAAACAAAAGTCAACACAGTTTTTGTAGAGAGAAGTTGTCCCTCACAAATTGATCTTTTTTTTAGGCAGTGAACGAGGAAGTTCATAAGTATGCTTGTGTTTTTAAAAAACTATCCAGTCAAGGTGTCTCATCAAAAGTGTTCTCATAAAAAAAAAAAAAAATATTGCTCATTAAAAGAGAGAAAAGAAAGGATGAGGCTACATGGCTAGTTCTCACAACAGATATGTATTAACAAGAATATACTCTGGGATGCACGTTCAATATATTCGTGAATTATCTAGAAAAGTTGTTGAATAATGAGAAGTCAAAATTATTCAAAGTACACAAAACTAAAGCTGATCACAAAGATTTTAAAAAGATCTTAGAATTTGAAATGACTGGGTGATAAAATGGCAGGGGAATTTCAATGTTACTAATCACAAAGCTGCAGGAAAGGCAGCAGGAAACAACCCTGACTGCCCATGTATGATGACGAGCTATTGCTACTCCTGAAAGGAATCTTAGAGCTATTGACAATCGTTCTTGGGGAACAGTAGTGCTCAAGGGAGACAAAAAAAGAGTAAATTACGAATAAGAGAACAAAACCAAAAACAGTATTCTGCTGTGCAAATCCAGTCCATCCCAGAATACTGTACATGGTTTTGACTGCACAGTCTCAGAAAGATGAGTCATAACTTAAAGGTACAGAGGAATAAACAAGAGTGATCAACAAGAATATATTGGCTTCTACTGAGCAGAAATTATGTCAAATTTTTCAGCCTGAAAAAAATAGATAACAGAAGGGGATGACGTAGATACGGAAAATCCTAAGTGGCCTCGGAAAAGTGAAAAATTATTCTGTGTTTTCCATGATCTGTTCTCAGGTTTGGAGGTTTCTCCTTGGCAAGAAAGCAATCACAGCCTGTCTGGGTAGCACTCCACAGCCCAAAGACTTCAGCTTGGATAGTAACAAAATTGAGGCTGAGGATGTCCCGGAATGAACTCTGCTGTCAACCCGTGATAGCTCAGGATTTGTTAGCACGCATGTTGTGGAGGCTTTTGTGAGAGCTCAGGCAGAGTGAGAGAGAGCTCTAACTGCTCCCACGACTCATAATGTGTCCCACTTCTGAAACACAGAGTGGTAAGTCGCTCCGGTGGACAGGCACTCTCCTGGACAGGAGATCCAAGCATCTTTCTGTCATACACATTTACTGGCTAGTGTCCTACCTACCAACTACTTTCTCGACACCTTTGGGACAGGCAGAATAGCTCTCCCCCTGCTAGAGAGCCAAAGATCCAAAAATGCCCAGAGTACTGTCCTGCCTTCTAAATCCTTCATGGGGAATTTCCTGAGCTGGATGTGGCTTGATACTTAAAAGCCAAGGCAGCTTACAAGCACAGACACAAGCCATCCCATTCCAGTTGGCCTCAGAGCTTGGGAATGTTACTAGGCACATTTAATTCTCTGGTAGAAACACTTGTCAGGGTTCGATGTAATATTCATTTCCCATACTATTTTTTGACCAGTGTCCACAGGGAAATCTTGTTGCTATTTCTTCTGTAAATCTTTGTCCTCTTTTTGAAGTCCTTTTGACTGTGGATGACTCTGTGCAGACTGTGTGGTTTCTGCCTGCTCTCTACTTATGTACTTGCTGTCTAGGCACAGTCTGCCCTGTCTCGGTTCTGGGTGTACTAATAAGTCTCAATAGCCCTGATCCAGTGCTACCTGGGACCTCCCCCTAATCACCCTGCTCCAAGGCCCACAAGCTCTGTTTAAGCTCAGCCCTGGATGTTCAGTCCCTTCCTGAGCTCAGTCATTGGAGTGTTGGTCTCTAGTTCAGCCCTAGCCCCCATTGATCCAGACCCTGTCCTGCAGACTAACCTCCCGGCTTGTCTTGGGACCTGTCTCATCACCATGGACTTGCTTGGGGGTCTGGACCCTTGGCTGAACCCGGCTGCTCACTGGGCTTGCTCTGCTTGCCTCGCTTAGGTACTGTGGGACTGGGCTCTGGCTGGTGAGACCCTTGCCCTGTCAGCTGTGCTCTTGATTGCTCTTGATTCTTGGCTCTCTGTCCTTCAGGGAGCAGCCAGCCATTGCTGCTCTTTGACGTGCCCTTTTCCAAAAAATAATTTTTTCTTGCAACTAGGATTACTGTGACCAAGAACAGGACACTGCTGCTATGTGGTTTTGCTTCAATGGTGCAAACATTTTTATACCATATATGAAGTCACTCTATTTGTATTATGTACGATAATTGCACAGCATTTTCATTCTGCCTCCGCATGAAAATTTGTTTGCTTAGTAGAACCACTGTACTGTCTCTTCTGTAATCTCTGGCCAGAGTGTTAACGTAGTCCATGGATTCTAGGGTTATGTGTATTGACATAACATGAATTAAACAGTACCGGGCACATAATCTAGTAGTGATACAGGATTCTCCGGGCTGGTTAACATTTAATAAGCCCCTGTGGCAGGTTTTTAGCTGCTCCAACTGGCGCGCTCATCAGCTGTGCCTGGGTATGGTCTGGATGTGGGAGCAATCCTAGCAGGCAGTATGGACAATGCCATGCCACTCTGTCATCTTCATTCTGGCAGTCTTTCAGCCCTATCCCAGCTGACCTTGACACTGCATCCTCTCTTCCATGTTTATACTTCACCTAGGGCCACATCAAACATAGCCCTAGCACTGTAGTAGAGAAACAGCTCTTTTCCTTCCTTCCTGGAATGTCAACTCAAGGGAAGAGAGCTCCTTAGTTCTCACTACAGTCAAAGGATAACAGAGGGCTATGTGCACCAAGGAGATGGCAACCATTGTCTCTCTTTGTGAACATCTCCCATGGGAATGAGGGTTTGGGGAAAGATTCAGGTACCAGCTGCTGTATCTCTTACCACCTAAAGAGAGTTAGCTTAGCAGCTGGGAGAGATAAGCTGCACATGGATGGGCAACCATGAAAAATTATAAATGTTTAAGATGGGGCATACACAGGATCAAGATTACAGCCCATGTTCTGGTGTAGCTCACCATGGATCCACAGTTCTTTGATAAACTATGATGGATACTCAGACTGGATGATAATACAGAGCCTTTGGTCATTGGCACCCCAGGCTGGAATCCAGTGGCTCCTTTTTAGGATCCCATTTTTTGGCTAGGCCTCTTCTTGACCCAATGTGCTGGAAGGGGAAAAGGAGACTGAGGATGCCACAAAGGGCTGTGTCCACTCACTGACCTCTCACACAGAGTGCATGTAAAGGAGGGAGTTGCACTATTCACTTGAATGCCAGCACACAAGGCCACAAAACTAGCTTATTCCTGACCGGGCAGATGGAAGGCCCTCATTTCAGCCAGGAAAGCTAATTGTGTGTGCCTATTTGCAACCCTTAAAATGTTTCAGCTCAGCAAATTGTTCCATCAGTCAGAAAGTACCAGCCTTGCAACCCCCTGGACAACTAATGGACCAACCAGGAGATGTGCATGTGGCTCAGCCCAACATCTGGGTATTTAAAAAACAAACATTGCCTTGAAAATTTCAAGGAGTGCAATGGATCTGAGTGGTCTTAGTCCACATATTACTCGCTGGTGGCTGGGGATGCCTGGTGTGATGACAGTGAGTATATAGAAGTAAGTAACATATCAAAGAATATTCTTAAATAGTATCCTAAATTAGAATACTAGTATAATGAAGTTGCAGCTGTTATTAAATAAAGCCTTAACTTTTTCCTATAGGTTGTGTTGTGAGAGCATTCCTGGCAGAGATCAGGGTTAGCTCAGTGAAGCGGACAAAGGCCTTGTCTATGGGCCACCCCTCTATTCTTTGTCCATGGCAGAATCAAGTCAGCCTGGTTTCCATGGTTTCCAGCAGGGGAGAAGGAAGAAAGCAGGGATAGATTTTTGCTAGGATCAGATGCTTGGTATGCAGTATACACAAAGCCAGGCAATATGCCATGGTGAGTGAGGGGAGAAATCTTTCATCGCTTCATCTGATAGTCTCCTATAGCAACTGCAGCAGCAAAAGCAATAGCTGCAGAGGCATACAGCTGCATAGCAACCGGTTGTGTCATACAAAAGGGTTCCACACCCCCTCCTAGTGTATGCACATTACTATTAAGGAACAATTTGATTAGGTACACGCATCTTCCAAAAAAGATCAAGCTTGGTAGACACAGCACCCAAATGATTCTACTTGCCTTCCCTGGAAGAGGATGAGGTATCACTCATTCTGATCTCAGAGAGGTTCTCTGGAAAGCAACAAATGCTGCTGGATTTGCATGGTGCCACTTGGGTGAAGCGGTGTTCATGACAATAACTCCTTGCCCACACCCAATGTTAGCCATGATCCCACTGCAAGATCCTCAGTCTTTTTTGCCTCTCTCAACTCTAAGAATGGGGCCCCTTCTATTTCACCATATGGTGTCCACCTCAGTTCTTGAGCAGCTCTGTCTTCCAGCTGCTTGTCAGTGATGGACTGTGGTCACTGAGCACACGCTGCAGGCTGGTCTGCCCTACCATTTTGCGGCATACCTTATGGATCTTGTCCAGGGCTCTCCTGTCAGGCAGATTTCTTAGGAGCAGGAAAGGAATGTGTATAACTCGGGTGCAGGAACAGAGGATGTCTTTGAAATGTGGGAAGATTGTACCCATTTGCTCTGGGCATGCTTGTGCAATGCTGCTGTCTGGCCAGACCCAGGAGTGGGCCAGCAAAGTTTGCTGTGATCACCACAGGCTGCCCTTCCTAGGGCACCAACACCAGAGTTCCTTCTCCAGGAGAAATACATCTCATCCCGGTGGCGAGTCTGGACACTATGCCATGCTCCAAAAGAAGCCCAAAATCCTGGAGAATGGATTTTTGATCCTAGTCGTTGCTGAAAGAGGTTTGTCCTCCCTGCACTCTAAGGCCATGTTTCCATTTTCCTTTCCTAGGTAGACAGGAGGTGCCATCAAACCTAAGGGTCGGGCATGAACCCTGTATGTACACCTCCTTTGCATGTCAGGTGCCCATTGGACTCTGCTCAGGTTGGTCTGGGCCAACTGGTATGGGTGGCTGGAGATGGAGGGACTGCCATATTGGGAGCAGGAGGAGGAGCTGGGAGTTGTGAACACGGGGTGAATGTTTCTCTAGAGCTGATCTCTGTCAGGATACATGTGGGCCCTGCTGTGTTAGCTGCAGTCACGTTCCTGGTACTTGAAAGACAGCAGTCTATCTGACACAGATGCTGGCCATGCAAACCTACTCTCCAGCTACTGATACTTTGATTTCTTTTCATGGCAGGCTGTCATCTGAAGAGATGGCCTACACTTCAAACCTCTGTGTTTGCTGACCAGTATCGTGAAGCATACGACCAAATTTTCTCCTCGTCCCTCCCTTATCAGAAAGAGGGAAAAGGATGCTTCTTATACTTGCCTCTGTTCTCAAGGCAGATGCCACTAGTGCTGGTGGTGGAGTGGGAGAGCTGTGACTTGTTGTGCATCAAAGGCAGATCACCTAGGAATGGCCCCAAAGGAGGCGGCCTTTGATGCTGAAGGCCAGGATTCTGGCCAAGGACAATGGTGACTGAGGAGGATAGGAAGTGTTGTAGGTCCTTAGTACCCAAAGACAGGAAACAATGCCACAACCAAGTATTTGGTGAGATTAGCAAAGCAGGGACAGCCATGACAAGTTATGCCAGATCTGTGATTCAGTTCTCTAGCCTGCCTGAAGCCCATTATGAACTTCTTAAGTTTACCCTGGCACTGCTTCACACTCTTTGTTCCTCACTGTCACACTGTGTCCCTCCAGGCAGTGAGGGAGATGCAGCAAAGGCAAACTCTTTCCTTCTCCTGTGCTTTTTCTTCACAGGTAACTGCCAGAAGTGGAGGGAGTGTGTGAATCACTACTGTACCAGAACACTGCTTTTCAATTCCCTGGAATGGGGATTTATGCTACCCTGGGGATCAGATCCCTTAAGCATGAAAATGAAAATTGTTAATGCTCTTTCCCCAGCTAGATTGTTAAATAACCTTCTGTTTCGGTCATTCATGGGCTCCAGTGATCATTCTCTCCTGTCTGGACCGGAAATATTTGCAAGGCTCCTTGGAGGTAAAGCAAGGTACAAGGGAAAAATCAAACATCTGCTGCAGAGTTCTGCAACAAGAGAGTGCTGAGAATGATGAAAGAACAAACTGAAGAGGCAAATCATACATATAAATGAGACAGAAAAATCTTGGACATCTGGAGGTAGTGATGTCTGAACGCAAGGAAGAAAAAGTGAGCTGAAAGGGATCAGCAAAACAACCTAGGACTTAACCGTAGGAGGGCCAAAGTCTGGCGCTAAAGCAGAACAGCAGGTGCAGTGTACATTCTGCCATGACAAGGTTAATTCATCAAAAAATCTTTGTTAATTGGATTTGGCACAATGATTTTATAATAGAACTGGGCATTGTATCTTGTGGGGCATGACATTCTTAATGCAATAGTAAGAAGTCTTAAAGCTAAACTCTGAACTCTGGTCAAATAAACACAAATAAATGCGAATGAAAAATGTAGCTTTTATTAACAATAACAACAAAATGAAAATCAAAATATAAGCACATCTTATAGCAAGCATATAAGTGAAAATTATCTGTCAGTTTTAATAATGCAGCCAGAACGCTTGTCTGCCAGAAAGATAACTTATCTTAATCTTCTTGAAGATTATATCTACTTAGTGTGTCCTAAGAGTGATAACATCTTGAGACTGATAAAGAAGGAGAAACGTGATTTTACAATAATTGCAAAACACCTTAGGCCTTTTCTTGTATACTGGCAGTTTGTACTGGCATTTAAGTCTCTCTCTGCTCCAGGAGGAGTAGCCTGAGCCTGTCAGGTTTTGAAAGCTCCACAATCATCTTGTGGATTTGGAGGTCAAGGACAGCCTTAGCTGCCATGATCATGAGATGGTGGAGTTCAGGATCCTGAGAGGAGGGAACAAGGCAAATTGCAGGATCACAACCCCGGGCTTCAAGCTCAAGAATAGGTCATCCTGACATGCAGGAATTCAAGTGAAAGTAGCAGTGGCTTGCATGGAGCTTCTGACTAAAACAAGGACATAGCACAAGGAGCTCCTGACTAAAATCAGAAACAAGAAGGTAGTGTGCAAGAGGTGGAAGCAGGGACAGGTCACCCAGGAGGAATACAGAGACACTGTCTGAGCCCTCAAGGGTGGGGTTATGAAAGCCAAAGCCCATCTATAGTTGAATCTAGCAAGGGACATGAAGGACAAGAAAGACTTCTACTGATGTATCATCAACAAACAGATGACTAGGGAAAATAGGGCACAGTGCTACACCGGGCAAGTCAGGGGACACAGAAAAGAACAAAGTACTCAGTGCATCTTGCCTCAGATTTTACTAGTGAGACCAGCCTTCAGGAACACCAGGCCCCTGAGAGCAATGGGAAAGTCTAGAGCAAGAAGGACTTAACTGTCATTTGAGTTGTCAAGTTAAGGAATATTTAAACATACTGGAAAGAGACAAGCCCATGTGACCTGATTTGATGAACCCATGAGTGCTGAGGTTGCTGGCTAATGTCATTGCAAGGTAAGGATATGCTTACTTTTCCTTACAGTTAAGACCACCAGAGAATGCCATGATTTATTTCCATGAAGAACTAGAGAAAAGCAAAATATCAAGTGCTGCAGTTTTCAGTTCAAAAGTGTCTGAAATCTCTTGCATTGATTTCCTTGGGGTTTTTTTCTTAAACAAAGACAAGGAGAACAGGAAAAGAGATAAAAGTAAAATGAAGGCCCAAGCAAGAAAGTAGCTGTTTGTTTTGGAGTCACATTGGGGAAAGTCTATTTTTCAAATCTAGAAATAAAAAATCACTTATTTTTTAAAGCCATCCCTAATTCTCTGCCTTTTAGCTAAGCCCTCTTTTTAGCTGTGCTAAGATGCAAAGTGCATTGATAGTGACAAGCTCAAATGACTGTATCCTATTTGCGGGGCAGTGCTCTGAGTTAATGTTTAACTTGGAAGAGTTTTGGTTGAGCATCCTATTCAGTCGAAGTCCAAGTTACATGGGTAATCCTGATATGGGCCCCATTACACTGAACTGCCACAAGCTGCAATGGAATATGTTGCAGATATCATCAGTAAGTAAAAAAAGAGCAAAGTTATGGGGCCTGTACAGCCTTTGCTAAAGAACCTAATGAAATTAGTAACTCTGGCTGTGTTGAAAGCCAAATTCATGGATGTCTATTAATTTTTTTTTAATGACCCTATTAAAGGGTCAGGATATATACAGGAGGCCAGAAGCACTGAAAGAAGAAAATAAAAAAGGAGCAGTCTTTTCAGTAGGCATATCTGAAGATTCAATTTAATTGAAGATACTGTAATTTCTCCTTCAGTCTGGTGGTGTAGTGATAGCTTGATCAAAAAAATAAAATGCAATTGATACTGCATAGAGCAATAGCATTTTAATTTCCACATAGCTGATCAGACAGGCACGCATTTGTTGGTTCTGTTCCTACTTTTTTTAGCCATCTATGACCATTTGAACATCTGGTCATCAATCTTCAAAAAAGATTTAACACATCACAGAAATTTGCCCACATTTCAGTTTTCATCAGCTTTATTAAAAAGAATAATTTTTGTTAATTAAAAAAAAAAAAAAAACGAACAAACTAAAACCTCCCCTAAGTCTCAAATTACTTGCCCATGAGCAGCAATTGCTCAAGGCCACTGTCTTATGTCAAGGAATAACACTTTTACAGCTTGCAGCAACTAATATGTACATATGTGATGTCTGAAACATGTAGTGTTACAGTTCATTTATTACTATGTCAATAGAAGGTTTTGACTTTGTGGTTCTCTTCTAGGAAGGAATGAAAATAGAATTTTTAAAGAACATAAGAATTTGAGAATATATAATTTTCTCTGAGAATATAAAAAATCTTAGTTTTTTAAAAAGATGATTTTAAAATACATATATGCATCCTGTCAACATCAATTAAGAAGGTCAGAGGCAGAAGGAAGAAGAGGGGAAGAAATAACTGCAATTGCTGGCACTTGGCATACCATATGCAAAGTCAAGACAGGTGAGATTTACTAGAAATGTTAAGGACAGAAAATAAGCACATGAGATGAAAGAATTGGATGTGGGAAAATGGTGGAAATGAATAACAGGGCCTACATGTAATGATACATATTTGTGGTACAAAAGGCAGCACAAAATAAAAATAAGACATTTAAAACCGTCAAGAGAGTGAAGGGATTGTCTCTTGTGAGTGCCATATTGAGACAATTTGTCCCTTATACTGGGGATTCTCAGGAGATTATAATGCCAGTATCAATGCTTCGGTACAGCTAGAATCGTTTCTTCCTCTATAAAATTCAATTTGCAGCAATCAATACATTTTGGAACGTGTAAATTATATTAAAATGTTCTCCTTTTAAAGAAATAGGAAATAAAGATCTATAAAAATGTACTGAAAATTGTACATTAGTTATTTTTAAAACTCAGCTTGCTTTGTGCATTTGGGAAGAAATATAGTGGTGACAGGCTTTCACTTCCATTGTCAGAAACCTAAGTCAATAGGAGTTCCATTTGAGCTAGGCCTCATTTATGTAATAACACTTCTGCACGCTTATTTAAGCCATCCATAATGTGTGCAGCCTTATGGTTTTCAGCCGGTCTGCACTGACAGGGATGTTTTGAAAGAAAAAACTAGTGCTGATGCTCAGAATGTAGAATGGACTTTGCAGTTCTGATTTGATTACTGATCTACTTAATTCACACAGGGGTTTTGCAGAATCAGAGGCTTAATCTTAATATTGCAAGCCCTGTAAGGGCAAGAGGGGTAAAAGCCAGTCAACACCTACTTTTGTCAATTTAAAAAAAAGTTTTGTTTTTCTGCTGAGACTGTTGACATAATAGAAACACATTTCTTTACTGAATTTCACTTCACCTGTCTCTTTGATTTGCCTATACTTCATGTTCTAATAGTTCAAAAGATAGACACACTGCATCTTTAGATCTCTTCAGCATAACTGAAATCTAGTCAGAATCATAGCTATACCATTACAAGAAAAGCCTAGAAAATAATTATTTAATTCTAATACAAGACAGCCTCTAAGTGACTGCGGCAAAACTGAGACTGACAAAAAGAATTGAATATACAAATCTATCTGGAATGGACAAGAAGTTAAATGCTTTAATCTTTTTTTTTTAAGGTAGTTTTTTTGCAAAAGGCTAGGGCTTTCACAAAAAATGACAGTGCCTATGTCAATAGAATAATATAAATGCATGAGAGTCTTAGATAAGTAACTACAGAAAGATTTTTACTACAGAATCAATGTAGTTTTATATGTACACACAAATTTATTTTAATAGTAAGCTAATTATTAATATTGATACTTAATATTACTGATTAGTAATACTTCATATATCGATTCATATAAAAATGCATACATGAATTCTGCTATACCATTGCTTAGAATTGATACATAGGAAACAGCTAAACTAAACAGCAATGTCAAATATAAAGAACTTCACTCTTAGGAGAACTGTTATTAAGCAATGCCTTGCTCCTCTAAATCTCTGGGATGTTTGCTATGCAGGCTATGGCTGAGCTTCTTCATTTTGGTGAGCATCAATAAAAAACAAGCTCAGACTCCTCTTCGACATGTAAGTGCTTCAGATTTAAACCCTCAAGCGCATGTGAATCAAGTCTCGTGTATTATTACCAGCAGTTATAGCCACAGGCCTAATAGCAGACTGCGTAGGACTGAATAGCCTCCCATCTGCTCTCTTCGAGGAACTGGTCCTCCCCTTGTCTTTGCTAGGATGAGGTCTGGTGTCTCAGGTCGTCGGTGTTTCAGAGCAATAGACTTTTCTGTTCTGAATGTTCAGGGCCTTGCTAGTTGTGCTAATTGAAATCAGTATGCATCTATCTATTGACTTAAATGTTCGTTAGATGCTAGCATTCCTCAACGCTAACAGTGACTGAGTCCCATCTTATATTAGGGTGGTTGTTTTTTTACATATCCTGGTTGTTTTTTTAAATATCCTGCAAGTACATTTTGTAACCCTAATCTTGAAAGATGTGTCACCTCCAGATAGCGTTTTGATCCCATCAAATGCAAAATTTTCTTTGCTTTTATATTTAGGACTTTCAGTTCAATGAATAAAAATAAAAGATGTAATAAATATCTGGCTGGAGAGCAGCTCTGT